>JABTTQ020001934.1:0-193320 GCA_016081115.2 Rehmannia glutinosa
GATACTTTTAATACAATTTTAGAGCATTTAAACATTCATATGTGGCTTCGTATATATTCGAATAAGATAGCTTATACTTAAACAAACAATTATATTAGTGTACGCTTGGACGGTGGAAGAAATAAACCCACACTTATTATAAGTATTTAACAAAAACAAACTTCTGCTAACATAAACATATATCAACAATAAAACACACACATGTATGAATTTAAAGAAAATCAAAACCCCACAAATCACATACGCTTATAGACAAGAGTAGTGGTATATACATGGTACTTTTAAGTCATTTACTCGATACTTTTCAAGCAATTTTAGATACTTTTAGTTCCACAACAAATGAACAAAAATCCATAAGTACCAGTTAAAAACACCGAGTACTTTCGAACAAATATATGATACTTTTGCTAATTTCTGATACTTAATAAATATCATTGTTCGTAAATTTAAGCAAATAACACCAATGTATCTTACTAACAAATTTTTAACATGAATATAGATAATCACACTATTAAAAACATATAAACATAAGAGATAATTACATTTAATCACCCCAATTTTAATTTCTTTTAGCTCTTACTCCCCTAAACTTTCTCATTCGCTTATTAATTTTGCACCTAACTATGAAATTATTATACGCCTCCTTTGTGGACAATTTTGCTCCCTAAGTTTTATCATTTTAAAATAATAGTTCCATAACTTTTAAACTCTATTTTGTGGCAATTCCTACTACATAATAATAAATTTATCGCATTAATCATTAAACATGAAATTTTTCTCCATAATCTTATTTGTTTTCGATTTTTCTAGAAATCTAAAATTTTATTTTCCCCACACTTGTTTTGTTCAAGTGGCATTGTTACACCTACTTTTGCATCTCGGGGCTTATTCGTAGGTTTTAAATGGACTGATGTCGTGCTTCAAACTTCGCAAACTCAATATATTACGACATATATTTTAATCCTGCAAAATTTCATTTCAAGTATAAATCATGATTCAAATTAGGTTTATAATCAAAATGAATATAGTCTATTACGACTATATCAAATGCAATATGCTTCCGGAAATTAATAAACTTTAAAATTATACTTTTGAATCAACAAAGACGTGTTGCTGGTACCAGAATGTGCCACTAATGAAATTATCATTTCAGACGTTTTGATAAACAACTTCACTGTTTCAATTTTTACCAGGGAAGATGATTCTCGTAAGTTATCCGACTCTTCGTAAATTGCTCAAGACAAATTTCGGTTCGCTTCTTCCTACTTCCTTAAGGGGTAAGTTCTTAAACGGGATGAATTAATGGAACATTATGAAGACATGTTGAAGCAAAAAGTCCATTTTTTATTAAGAACTTATTGAAATATTTATTACATTAGTAATTCTTGGGAGGATACTTGCTTAAATTTTCTCATGTAGGCTTTCTGTACTGGAAAACACATAAAATTTTAAAAAAACTCAAAAAACACTTTTTCTCTCGTATTTTATTATAAGAAAACTGGCGGAAATGTTCGGCGTCCTCGCCTTCCTTCAAATCTCCGCATTTTATAGAGTAAGTCCGGATTTCAAAGCGACTTCACCCAATATATGACGCTACCGCCATTATATCCTACATTATCGCTTTCGCCAATCGTTCCTGCTGACTTCCGCCTTCGCTGATGTTTGTTTCGGGAATTTTGTACCTGCTTACGTGGGTCTCGAGGATAACGCGTCTTGTGAGCTGGCTCTATTCTTCTAACAGATGATTCGTCGGGTTTAAGCCGGAATTTTTTCCTAAATCTCGGGTTCCTTTTGCCGGGGCATGCTTGATAACCGGCTGACCTAACGGCCAACATGCGCGTATTTGAGAATTTCACTTCGTAAGTTTCTTTGTTTGCCGGGAATCTTGTTTTCTGCAGAATTCTTCGCAGTGCCAGTTGCTTTTGACCCTGTGGTTGATCCGGTCATCGAATTCAAAAGGAAAGATCCATTCGTGACTGAAGAACTTGAATGGGATATTTGACTTTTGTCCATTTCAGATTAGACAAAACCTGTTAAGACCCCATGCTCGTCTGGTAGCCCCGTCTTGAAAAAATGCTCCTACTAATACTAGTCCTTCTTCCTAGGTGAAGCGCCTTAATGTATTTTAAAGCATTTCCATCCGGTCTTCTTAGCTTGATGAAATGAAAAGACGTTCAAAGTCTTCTTTGTTGGTTCAGAGCCGCATAATAAAATACAATTCCAAAATATCTCCTCTACGGCCAAATGTGGATTATTGGCCAGGTTAAGAATTGCTTCCCTAATCCGTTTGTTAATTTTGAGATTTCGGGAATCTGGTGACCGCAGTATAGATTGAGTGCTGTAAGCTCAAAAGTATACCCGTTCGCATGTACTTCATTTGGATGACTTCCTGGTTTAAATCCAAACTGCGGATACTTTCCGAGATATCAACCATTGTTTTCTATGGGTTATACTCTTGCACATGTAATCTAGTTTCTCCCGTTGCCCCTACGATATACCATAGGAGAAATTCTATTCTCGTCCGTTTGAACTCTTAGATTTGCCACCGTACGGCCTAAGATTCAACTCTCCTCTTTCTTACCCTGCAGGTCTTTGGGTTGACTTGCACTCAGGTTGTGACAGGAGCTTCAACATTCGTTACGCTTTGTACACTCAGGATGCAAAGCAGCATGATTATGGTACTTGAATCCATAACCTGGGTTAAGAGCCCGTACTTCTCGGCTTTTTTGCACCGTAGGAGGCGGCTCGGAAGAGAGGTCTTGCGTAGCCAAACAATTGTCCTTGAGCGAATCGCATGCTCGTATTTGACTAGAACGGTTACGTCACCGCGAATTTGAAATCGTCAAGAATCTCTCGCGATTGAGACATAGCGCCCTGCAATCTCGATTTGCATTTCCCGGGTTTTCCCGAGATGTCTTACACGCCGTTTAAGGACGCAAATGCGAAGCGCCCTTCCATCTCGTGTCAAGAAATGCAAGAATATTTTCATGAGATTTTATAATGACGATATCATAATCATAATAATTGACATTGACTTCCCATCTGGCGCAATTCGAGCCTAGTTTTGTTTTGATTCAATTTATTTTTAGAAAAGCTCTCGATAATTTTCAATTATCAATTTTTAAAGTAAACTTTTAGCCAAAGAAAATAGAGGCCATTTTTTAAAGCCTTTACATTGCAAAAGAATTCTTTCTCGTTGATATGCTATCTATTTGCTTCAGCAGGTGAATAAACTGGCTGCATGATTCTTGCATGGCATAACTTCATTTGGTTTGACCTTAGTAAATTTGCCCTTACCAATCATACTGCAGCATGTGTAAGAGCCGATTCATCCTCGTCTTGGGAATTTGCAGCTTTGGAAGCTTTTTTACAAACTTTTAGCTGCTTAATCTTTACCATGTTCATCTTCCCATTTGAATACCACTGATCTTTTTAAGTAATGGGCCAAACACCTTCTCGTAGTGCATGCGCTAGATTGTTAATAAACATTCCAAAGAAAATTAATAAACTCTTAAAACTCAGGAAGCTGCTTCTTATCTTTAGTGTATCTCGAAATCACTTGTATCTTTTCCTGATATGATTCTCAGAATAATTCCAGGATTCATCGATTTCAATTAGGAATTTCAATTGCCTCTATTCCGCACTATCGCCTTCTTTTAAGCACTAATCTCTGTGACAACAAAAGAAAATATTTCCAAATGTTTGAGATACTCCTTCATGTTCTTTGATGCGATTAGAATGTCGTCGATATATACCTGACATGAACCGAATAATCTTTGAAAAGATTATCCATTAACTTTTTCTTTGATATGCTCTGAGTGCGTTAGCGATCCCGCAGGCCGTCATGATTCACGAGAATATAGTGTCACTGTGGTGTGAGAAGAGCTGTAAACTTCTTCTTTCTTCCTCCGTCTTAATGCAGTGGGAATCCCGGACTTACTTGATCGAACTTTGAGAATATGCGCTTCCTTTGATGCGATTGAGTAGATGTTAAGCCGGGATATAGTATCAAGTCGAATTCGAAATGTTATTAAATCTTTGTAATTAATAACAAGTCTTGGCTTTTCTTCTTTTTTGATTTCTCCAGCGATTTGACCAGAAATCCGGACTGCATTGAGAAACTCCTGGTGAACAACTTAAGGTCAAGATGTTTGGCATCTTCTCTCAGATATCCCCAATGATCTTCCGATTCATATGATTAGCTAAATCTCATCAATCTGCATTCTCTCCGTGTTTAACTCATGAGGCTTAAGCTCATTCCTCATCTCCACCATACCAAAAGGATCTTCATTATAATTCCTTCGATTCTCTCTTCGACATCCTCTGAGTGATATTTGTTCCTCTAGGTCACGCCACTCATGGACTCTCCATTAAACTCATCCATAATTTCCGCAATGGCTTCGAGTAACTTCTTCTTCCTTGCATCAATGAATACAAGTTATTATCCCATATCTTTCATCCTTCCGAATGGAACCAAACTCCGTTTATGATAATGTTTCACCAAATTCTTCGATCCGCCATTTTGGTCAAGTGAGTTTGGCTTCACCACCACGCTTTGCTGCGTAAAAGTAATGGGGTATTTTCCAGAAAATGCTTCCCAGTTTTTTGGACAATGATCTTACATCACATAATGTTGTGAAAATGTTCTCTTGTTCTATTCTTGTGTGAATTTTTAAATGTTTGTAGGAAATTGTTTCCTAGCAAAATATTCATCGTATCAAGTGGAAATAGATTGCATGCCACTTTGAAAAAATTACGGGTACCTGGTCAGCTCCCATCATGATTTCTCGTTGTTTAATTTCGTTAAGGATAAGAATCCTTTAGAGAAATCTTTCCTGCAATAGCGAAAATCCTCTCCAATTTCTTTTAGAAAACATCCGGCTATAAAGATATTCCGCACTGGACCAATATATATACAAATACTTACTAGATTCGTGATATAATATCTGATAGAAATGTATATAGAGAATGGACTAGTGGTCATCTCGATTCTCAGATCTTTTATTAGCCATCACCGTGAACCCATTCGCCTTGTAATCTTTCCCAAGGTTTACAGGATCTCAAGAAGTTGATTCCGATTGTTAATTTGTTGGGATCTTTCTGATATTCTGAATCAATCAGCTGTTCTCTATCTTGGCTTCCTTGTCTTACTGACTATAGAGTTATTTGGAGAATATCTGAAATTTATCACAAGAAAAATATTATCGCGCGGTGATGTAGAATATTACTTCAACTTCGCCATCATACGGACATTTCGGCTCTCCTGTTGTTTTGAAAACATCGGGATCTGAGCGTATGATTTCCTTGCTTTAATGTTTGCTACTCGTCGTTACGTAGCATTTGGAAGCGTCATACAGGCTCGACTGCGGAGACTTAAACTTTTGTTGAAGTGGTTGATCTTGTATTTCATATCGATCCTCGCCCGATGGTTGAGACGATAATTTTCTCGGTAAAAACCACCTCGCAAAAGTCCTCGAAGATTTCAGGACTTGATAAATTCCTTTCTCCAGAATACTTCTAAATGATGTGTATTCGAGAGAGCATAGGATATCTTGTATGTGATCGGTAGGGTCTATTTCCTTCTTTCATCAAATCATCTCTTTTGAAATCTTGATGAAGGGTTAGAACTCTCTTAAAATCTCGATCTCCAGTTGTATGCAATTCTGTGGATAAACATTAAATGCCAATTTCTAGCATACAAATTTCTCAGAATCGCTCAGTGCATGAATCCTTGAGGTTTAAGATCCGCTTGTCAAAGATAGCCATATTGAGTGGCGAATCTATCCCTTCTTTGAATGTTGTTTAATAATGACTCTTATGGCAAACCGATATGAATCCATGAGAGTGTATTTGCAACTTCTTTTAATCGCTTTTGATCTCCTGGATTTCTTTACAAGTGACCATTGCATCTCGATCGGGTTCCATTAAATTCCATCGGAATGGCAAATTCTCCGGTTAGCCACGGTGGATAATTTGGTGTTTTATTACTTAAAACCAATTTTATCAGCTTTTCCATCGCTCCAATTGTAAATCCATCATATTTGAAGCTTTGGATCTTCCTTCATAATTTTCATAAGAGTGTTATGAGACACCTCGTAGTGTGAGAGAGAGGAATCGACATATCCTCCCGACCGTACATAAATTTTTCTTTCACTGAGCTCTCGAATCGGATCTACTTCATCATCGAACAGATCTCTTCTTCATAGATGCTTTCATCCGGCGGAATATCTCAAATTGATACACTTATTAAATCACGATAATAGACACTTCTATTTCTCGTGTGGCCTCGAATATCGACTCCTCGCTTTTTGATTGTGCAGGCAATCCGCTGAGATATGCCCTCTTGCTCCGCATGTCAGCCAATTATAGTCTTTGAAACTTTCATTAGCTCTGGTGTGAGCACGCACAAAGTTTTTCTCCTCGATTTCTGCTGGTATTTGCTTGATTGTAACTCCGATGATGAGGCTCTTTGCTCCCCGCTTAGTAGCCTGGTCTTTGTCCGATTTATAACCGGGCTTTGTTTGACCCGAGAACCCACAGGTCTCCATGCGGAGCTGATTCTTTTGTTACTTATGGCGGTATGGATGGCCGCTCCTTTTTCTTTTTGTGCCGCCTTGGTCGACCTCCCACAATTTGGGATATCATTATCCACGCAACATAGAGGAACTGCATTTTGTTAATTCTCTAATCTTTTGTAATTCTTGTATAAAGTCGCTTGGTAACACCATTCGGATAACTTGGCCTTTAGGAAAGACATTTTCCCCACGAGTTCTCTACTCCAGCCTTCCGTATTCTTAATAAGCATTTCTCTCCGAGGGACTCTGGAATCTTGGCAAGAATAGTCATGACTTCTTTTCTCAATCTTGATTTCCTTGGAGTATTCGTGAACAACTTGATATATTCATCAATATGACAAATATCCAGAACTCAAGCTATAGAGGGCTTGTTTATATCTCTTCTTTTTTCATCCTCTAATCCTCGAAATAACTGTGCGATGTTTCGATTTTGAATAGTTTTGCCATACCATCGATAATTCCTTTGTTGATTATACGATGTGACCGGAACTTTTCGTGACTTGCGTACCATATCCTGAGGCAATCTTCACCGAGTCCTTCAAGACTCATTTCAAGGAGTAAAATGAATGAATCTCTTTGTAAGATCGAGGGTTATCGCTGAAATTCTCATAGTGAAGCCCGTTCATCAGTGAGAACCTGCATTTTTAAAATGGGATGTCCATTTAACATCAACCCATATGGATGTATAGGTCGAGGTGCGTCTTCCATAAGGCGTCTGATAAACATTAGGCCTTCCAAGAGTCACAGTTCTCAAGAGGGTTTTGACCTCCCATTCACGAGTGGATCACTCCGGTCGGAAATCGTGATGTGGGCGTCCTCTCGCCCCGAGGCTCCATGATGCTAACCCGCTTTCTTCGGCGTTAGGATTGAGCTGGTGGCGGTGGTGGTGGAATTGGTATACCTTGTGGGTTATAGGTAACCAAAGCTGATTCCTTGCATTCATCTTTAAATTCTACAATTCCAATCATGAAGGATTACCACAGTCATGTATGATCTTTAAGATTCATCTTTTCAATATCCATCTTTTATTTTGTTTTAATTTTTGATGGATTTTCTTCGATTTAGAGCAATGAGCTTTTCCTCATCTGTCATTTTTCGTATAACTTCGGTTGGTTTCACTTTTTTGGTGTAAATAAGGTACCGCCCCAAAATCAATACGTTTCTTCCTCCGGGATGAACTCGGCTGTCCTCCAGGTTCTTGACTCGTTTCAATATCATGAAGGAGTTCAAGAGTTTATGATTTTCACCATCGTCTCCCGTAAGTTTCGATCTGATGAACTTGTGTGGTAGATGAATATGCGGTTACTCCCGCACCGTCTTCTGATTTCTCTAAGATCTTGGAGATCTTAGATTTATCTCTGGAAGTATCTGCCCTCTTCAGTATTCCATCGGGAATCATTGTTCGATGGGGAATTTTCTTTGCGAAGATTTGAAGGTTCATCAAGTGAACATATAGGGTCCTGCAGTTCAAGCATCCAGAATCGCTATATAATATTCTCGCTCGCATTTGCATTGCAAGAGTTTCCGCGTCGGCTCTCACCGCTCTCTTTCTTCATATTTGGTATTCCCATGCAGAGCCATGGTCAAGGTGTTCTTGAGCATACATCGGCCAATGTTGTGATATGTCCTGGGGGTACAACCGGACATGGAAATTAGGATCCGTAATCTCGGAGTAATTTCTCTCAGGAGGAATTACATAAATATAATAAATTTAACTAAAAGTTCTTAATAAAAAAATACGTTTTCAATGATCGCAAGACCATGAGGATTAAATTCTGAAAATTGCAATGAAATTTATAGACTAGGTGGTAAAGTAAATAATTTCAAAGTTTGTAGGTAACCTAAAACCAACTTTAATGAAACTAGGGGTAAATCTGGAAATTTAGGCAAAGTGCAAAATTTTGCAAAGTTGAGTGTGAAAGTATATCGTTTCAAAGTTTAGGTGGCAAAGTGTAAAACTGAATAGTTTCGGGTGTTAATCGTAATTATTCCTAAACATAAACAACAAGAAATCAAACGTACCACTAAACACTAATGTATTACAATGGTTCGTAAAATAAATCGAAGGTGAAAATAGATTAATGATACAATTGATGCCTTTGTAAAATCCTTTGAGAAACTTTCCGAGCGTGAATTTAACTTGCCGACTCAGGAAAAAATCGAAGATTAAGAGAAGAATAAAGAATAAGAGAAGACAAAATATCAAAATACCTTGCAACTTCCAAACGGGAAACCTAGTGGAAGGTCGAACAATGTAATTGGAATCAGTATGAGAAATCAAAAACAATTTTGCAATTAATCGATGAAAAAATAGAGATTTAATAGAAGAATACAAAGGGGTTACTCACGACAATCGAGAATGAACTCGTTGAGAAATCGAACGCAAAATCAGAGAAATCGATTGGAAAACAGAGAGTGAAACTAAAACCATAGTTACTATGATGAGAGAGAACAAGAGAGAGGTTACGAGCATTCTGAGGAGATGGAGTGCGAGAGAAGTGGAGAGTGAAACGTGTAGAGAGAAACAAAATAAAGAAAAAGAAAAAGAAAGTAAAGCGAGCCGGGTTGCGGGTCGGGGTTGCGGATCGGGTGGGTAATTGAGATCAAATCTTCACAGTAAAGAGACGTGGGCGGTCTTATACAAATTTTTGCCAAAAATCATAGGAATTTTGAAATGTTTTTGAAAACTTATGAGAGAGAAATATAAAATAGAATAAAACCTCCAAAATTTTTACGTAATTTCGATATCTTTGGCTATAATATCGCTAAGATAATATATATTATCTATAATATATATTATATATAATAATTAAACAAGTGCGTGTATGTAACTTTTTAAGAAACATTCAATTATCTTAAATTTGGTTAAAATTAATTAATTAAAGTCGGTGAGAATTCGAATGTCACTTGTTTTGATTTGCTTGCTTTGTTAGGAAGTCTAAAATGGAAAAGATCTTTCCAAGATTTCGAGATACTGTTTCCATCCTCCATTCTGTTTTTATTCTAGTCAATTTGTAATATAATAAACTATAAACATGAAGAAAACAAGTCCCCACGTGCATGGAATTAAGCTTGCATCACATGAAATATATAATTATACCAATTATTAACGTATAACACTATAAAAATTCAGACATTTTTTTCCAACTAACTTCTATCCACTCATTATTTTATTTTTCCAAGTTGTGAATTTAATGAAATCATCCATGAATTATAATACTTCGTCTTTTGAACTCGACTCTTGGGTAGATGATCACTATACGCATCTAAAAAAGTGGTTTGGGATGGGAGGGGGAATTAAACCGGGAGGCTCCCACCGCTCAAATTAGTTTCAAGCGGTAAATTTCAAAGCTTCATAGCACCATTTTAATTGTTGGGTTGAATCTCCGTCCAAATCGGGCCAGTGGATCTGCTCAGATTAAGCGAATTCACAACTAACAGCTATCAAACCAAACAATTGACCAAATCTATCCAGTAGGATTTTTCCTATTCTCACCTTTTTATCCATGGATCAATTTCTTCAATTTGCAGCACTCTTACTCCTTTCATCTCTCCATCGTCCCCTCTTTTCCATGTATGCTCCATGCCCCAGACTATTCACACTCTCACATCACGCGATGGCGACAAGCGGTGACACAGCAACTAATGGGTCTATGAATTTTAGGATATTGGATCCACAGTAAATTCATATTCGTTGCTTCTTTTATCCACATTGTTTGAATAATATTTGCTTTGTTTACAAAGTGATTCTGTGAGGAACCTTCAACAATGGCTTTACAAGCGAAAATGAAATTCTGAGAAATAGAAATCGGCTATTCTGGCCGGAAAAGCCGGTCGAGTAGAACTCCGTCATGAAGACAAATACGTCCGGCTAGTGCTCACGGTTTAGCGTAATGTCCCCGAAAAAGCGGCTTTGCGTCCTGCGTATGCGATTTTGAGACACAAGGCCATCACCCGAACTCGAAGGAGCGGCGAGGCTGCTTGGACTCAATCAGTGAAATGTTGTTGAAAATGTGATCTGAAATGTTCACGACACTTTTCGATGACACCTTTGAAATATCTTTGAGGAATGTATGCGATTTTAAGTAATCACGAAATCTGCGATGGAACTGACTATTTATAGGCTGACCAAAAACTCCTGGGGAATTAATCATGGTAAGGTAATGGACATTAACCTCCTTTGTAACTCCCAGGTATTCTGAAACACATTGATGACTTTACAATGCGAAGTTACAACTTGATATCGAGGTTACATATAAATTTAAGTCAAACTATGAATGCGGACTGCAATGTCCGAGGTTAAATTTCATCACGTGGCCTTGTGTGATCTGTGAGTCACGAATTTGGGCCAAGCCCATTTTGAGTGACAAAGTATTTGTGGACACGGGGACTAATGGCGAGACATACGAACCAACCCAAATTTCCAGCAATCCCCCATAGGTGGAAATTAATGCATGCGTGAGATACTTTTGAGACGCAACGCTTGATCCTCGAAAGGCAATCTTTGCATCATGATAGGTAGCTTGTGGCTTTGAACTTCCTTTGGCTGTCGATACTATCGGTGCCATGGCGGCCTAGTGGACGTGTGCCTTGAACTATTCCTCCACGGTGTATCTTGAGGCAATGCGTTAACACGATAAGGTCTCAATAACCTCCCAGTTCTCACGTTTGTGTCCAGTTTACGGCCATGGACACCACTTTGGATTCATAAGTGTTACCTTGAGCGGCCCTCATTCTAACTTATATAGGTGATCTCTTTTATCCGAGTATCTGCCATACTCTCTGCCTCGAAAGGTGTAGGAATCATTAAAAAGTCGAATAAACTTAACCTCCTTCAACTTGCAGGTGTTGACAACATTGCTCTCACAGGATGGTTGAAACATTGTTTCCAAGTGTTACAACTCAACCCTTCATAGCTTAGTTTTCCCGTTGAACCAGAAGTTCTTGGGATCTCCAGTCATCATGGTTTGGTTACCACTATGATGGTTACTTCGCTTTGTGGACTTTAAGCTTAGGCTACAGCGATTTACCTGATTGATCTCGATTTAATCCTTTCGTAAAGGATGCGCCGTGTCTTTTGACTTTTCGCTGTCGATTGACATCACACCATTTTGAGATCAATTTATAGCAACGGTATTATGTCTCAGCGAATATATGCAAGAAGCGATTATACATATTTTCTGTGCCATTCACACTATGGCTTGGCTATCGCGGTCGAATAAGTCGCTGAAAGTAGAGGCTTCTGACAATGGAATATCTTCCAAAAAGTTTAAACCACTCTGCTTTACGACTTATCCAAAAGCTATAAACTCCGATTCATGGTGGGGTAGAGATATACTACGTTTGTTTCGTGGACTTCGATCGACCATATCGATGGTGAATATGTATCCTTTAGTGGAATAAATCTTCGGATCAGAAATCGACTAAGCGTGTTTGTGCCCTTCAAGTGCGACGGATATCTCAGTAGTATAGCCCGTATAGATATGCTTCAAGTACTTTAACACCTGGATTCGCTTTCCAATGCTCGTGGCTTGGTTAACTGTGTTTCCTATAACAATATTATTGGACAGACCAAATCTGGACATTATTACAATTCTTAATGCACGCTGTTGCTTTTTCATTAATAGTGATATTCCACTGATACGTGATTGAAGCCAATTAACATGGTTTAACGAATGATAAGTCATTGTGGTGTGTGAACGATGAGTTGAGCCTTTTCTCCACCAGTGGTTGGCGTTAAAGATGAACAACTGAGTCTCGCGATTTTATAGATCACATGGCGGTCTATCCTTATGAAGTTTCTATGCCGCGGTCGTGGCGTACTCATGATATAATGTTTGCGTGTTAACAGATTGTCTGCGACCACATGAACAACCTGCTGACAGCGATATTACAAGTCATCACGCTGTGCTGCCTTTATCATATTCGTTGATTTTATGTCCGTTTGACAACATCGTGTTATCAAGCTTAAGATGCCGTTGTTTTGGAGGCTTTTGTTTGATCCATTACAGGTCTGCTCGAAGCTTGCACACCTTACTTTCTTGACCAGTGCAACAAACCCTTGAGGTTATTTCGTATAGATTTGACATCTATCTACTCCCATTCGGGAAATGCGGTTTTGACATCCGTCGATGAATCTCAGTTGGGTGTGCAAGCGTGATCTGAAACACCGAAAGACCTGATCATTCTTAGGAGAATAAGTGTCCAAAGAAAGTCAGTACCATTTTTGTTTAAAGCCTTTGGCTACAAGCATCTTTATATATCAATGGTCCTCTATTTTATATTTCTTTTTAGGATCCCAGCATCAGAGGAAACATGACCGGTAGGAGATCATTACGCTCCCGTGTGGTTTTCCAGAATGGACACAAATTTTATAACTGTTCTTACTTTGCGGGGCGGAGCATACGGACTACTTAGAAGGCTCCTTATTCGAGTTCGGCTCCTTATCAGTGGCAGAAAGTCAGATCAGACGCCGCCTTTGGCCTGTTATAAAGTGCTTAGTTCTTCCACCTTTCGGTGTTGAACTGCATTGTCGAATGTAGCGATGTAAATTACGGATAACCGTTCGGATGTTATAACATCCGAAGCGACACAACAGCAACATCGCCAATTGTTCCAGTCTTGATAACACCGGAAGTCACATCTCCGTTGACGCTCCCGAATCACAGAGTCTTTTCTTTGAACATTTATCCTTTCTTCCTGAGGATAAATATTCTGAAGAATATAGCATTCATCTGGCCTTTCGATTGTGTTGCCATTGTCATTTCGGTTTTAAACATGCCATAAAGCGATATCTTCACTACATTGCGTCATAACGATAAAGCTCTGATCCCAATGAATTTTAGGTAGATTTTCACTTGCTGGTTAGGTCTCAGCATAGCCATTACCCAGCTAAGAGTATTTATAAGAACTTTGATTTTCTACCATTATTGAAATGTATCACCACTAAGTGGTATTTTGTCCAAATATGTGATTCGCTTGAATTAACACAGCCTCCCAGCATGATACGTGATATCCACAGAATAATCAACATGGCATTCATCGTCTCTTTAAGTCAGGTTTTAAATTCAACAACTATTGAAGTGTGGTGAATATGGGCCCGGGTTGTTTGATGAATTATTCAGGCGGGAGTACATAACTCTTCAAGCGGTGCAACACCAACCAGCACCTCTATCATAAGATTATCTCTTAATCCCAAAGTGCAGGTTTGATTTCCAACTTCATTTATGGTGCAAACGCCTCGAAACCCCGTCTTTATGTTAACAAATATAAGTAGAAAAATCTTTGTGCAATCGTAATCGCGTGATGAAATACTTTTACCACCTTTAGTTTGCACAAACTTCGGATGCTTCCACATCTGGTGTGTGTTGATTCTAAGGTGAGTGCTCATTACCATTGTGAAGCATTAACTTAGCCATTTTGGCCAACACAAAACTTACATTTCTGTGAGTTCTTACCTTAAATTTATTAATTCCAAATTTACCAAAGAAATCTTTTTGTAGCATTAAGTTATATCATAATCTCAAACTGCATAAATTAGACACTCAAGAATGTAAACGAGAAGAAGATTCATTCTTATTCATTCGACATAGCTAACGGCGTACAATGATTCCCGTGCATTTAGACAATGCCCCCTACAGATAACCCTGCCCAGTGTCCAGAGCTTGCTCAGTACAAACTTTTGATTAAAGCAATGCAAACCCGCTGGTTGTATGCGTGAACCCGAGCAGTTTTTAGGATGTAACGGTTCCTCGGCACATCCGCCCCAACCCCGCTCCTTTCGTCAGCTTGACACCGTTCGCGCTTGACACTTATCGGAAAAGCGCGATTCCCCATGTGGAGCTTTAACCCGATGCTGACAGGGCAGTAATGAAATATCACATCGCTGACGAGACATAAGCAATGGCCGTATCCACAAAGCCGTGCCGGGTTATCAACCATATTCTTCGGCACGCATGACCGCCGTGGCACGGTTAGTTCCACTGCTACCATTGACATTGCGGCCTGTTGTTTTGTTTTCTTTTTCGCCGGTGACAGCGAGTCCTTTGTCCTCCTTCCCGGTTTGCCACAATTGAAGCAATCACTTGGAGACTTTCCATTTGCAGGTTTCTTGCCTTTATTCTTAAGTCTTTTCTTGAATTGTAATGAGCCATGCTCGGCAAATTAAACACACACAAACTCCGTTGGCTGGGCTTTGGACTTAGAAGTCAATCCTCCTATTGTCTTACATCAATCTGAGGTTTAGCCAGTGGAGATCTCTAGTCCCATCTCCTTTCCTTATATCAGAGATAATTTTTAAAGTGCCTCAACTAGGAGGCAATTTTCTCAATCAGCGGCCACCTGGAATTACTCCCGTGACACGTCCCTCGGCGGAAGATTTCAATATGGATCCAGCTAAGACGTTTGCCCATTCCATCCTTGATTTAAAATCAACCGTCCTGAATCGAGAACTTCTTGAAGCCACGAATTTCTTTGTCTGGCATCCTCGATTTTGTACTTCTTACTCCAAAGATTCCCAGCTCTTTTGGAAGGTTTACCGCCTGATGCCGCAGCAACAAAGTGCTATCAGCTAAGCAGGTAAGGAGCGTAGTTTATTACAATCACCACTGGCCCCATGCATGTGTGATAGCGTTTTGTGTTAGTCTCGTTTTATTTGCTGGAGCATCCTGCGGTCGGATATTCGCTGGCTCGAGTGGGTGAGGTAAATATCATTTTTGCCACTTGCTCTTAAAGTGAAATAAGCGGGAACTTCTCGTTTCGGCTGAGCGGGAGACGTCGGGAGTCTGCCTTGCTCGCCATCATGAAGATCGTTATTTGTCTTCTGATTGTTAGACCATCACTACTTTATTCGAGAAGTAATTACAACGAACGCGCTTCAACAATGGAGCACACAAGCGGAAATGGAAGGTACAGTAGAAATCGACTATTAACCCGGAAAAAGCCAGGTAGGTAGAACTCTGCTCAGCAAGACGAATGCGTCAAGGCTGAACACTTTCGGTTTGGCAGTAATGTCCCCCGAAGATAAGCGGCTTTGCGATCCTGCGTGTCTGATAGCACGGACACAAAGGCACTGTCGAACTCGAAGGAAGCAAAGGAAGTAATTTCTTTGGACTCGAATCACAGTGAAATGTTGTTGAAAATGTGATCGGTGCCACGACACTTCGTGACACGCTGAAATATACGGAATGTCGATTTTAAATGAGCGTACAAGAATACACGTGGAACGACCTATTTATAGGCGACCAAAATAACTTTCTTGGGTTAAATCATGGTAAGGTAATGGGCGTGCTTATCCTTTTTAGCTCCGGTGTTACCGAGCACATTGATGACCATGATCCGGGGTTTGTTATTTATCACGAGGAGTTATGCCGGGTGAAGTAGTATAGTCCCCGGACACAAGTATCGAGTTAAATCAACTGACTCCAACCACCAGCGGTCGCCCAGCGGTCACGAATTTGACTGGCCATTTTGAAGTGACAAAGTGTTGTGAACTGGACCGGGCCCAATAAAGTAGGCCGCCGGACAGGACTGACCGTTCCAGCTGACAATCCACCGCTGGTGGGAATTAATGCATGCATGAATCTGTGGGCTCCTTAACCCGATCCTCGAAGCAATCTTGCGCTTCGGGATGATGGTAAAGCCTTGGCTTTGAACACTTCCATAATTAATCTGCCAATTACTGGCGGCACAAGCTGGACGTAATGCATTGGTATTCCTCCGCGATTAATATCTGAGATAATAACATTAACACGATGAGTCTCAGCCCCTCGCATTTCTCCGTTTATTAATCGAATTTAGCCGCCAAGACCACCCACTTTTTGAATTCATAAAGTATTGCATTGAAGTGGCCCTCACTTCTCACTTATATAGGTGATATAAAATAAGGAGTATCACCTGCCTTTCTGCCTCGGCAGATGTGGAATCAGTAAAGTCAAATGACCTTTCACTTCAAGCTTGCAGGTGTTCATGCTTGGCGTTGCTCTGCAGGATGGAAGTTCAAAAACATTTGTTTCCAAGTGTTTACCAACTCAACATGCATGCTTAGTTTTCCCATTTAGACAGAAGTTCTTAGGATCTCGATCATCATGGATTTGGGTTACCCTTTATGATGGTTATTTTCACTTGTGGACTTTACGCTGCATTCACATACAGCAATTTACACAATTGATCTCGATTTAATCCTTTAAGTAAAAGGATCGCCCCGGGTGTCTTTTGACTTTCACATAGTCAATTGACATCACACCGTTGAGATCAATTGTCTAACGGTATTTATGTCTCAGCCAGTATATATAGACTTACCGTTACTTTATATTATACGTGCCACTTCTTAACCTTGGCTATCCGGTGAGTAAATCACCAGAAAGCGCATCTTATCGACATGGAATATCTTCCAAAGTTTAGCCACTCAACCTTACCGCGGCTTTATCGAAGCTATAAACTCTGGTCCATGGTGGGCCAAGGCTATACGTTTGTTTAGAAGCCAGACTTCCACGATACCGCACCACCTCAATGGTGAATATGCATCCACTAGTGAATAAGAATCTTTAGAATCAAATCCAACTAAAGACTTTATACCCTTCAAGTACAACCTAGGATCTCAGAAGATAGCCCATACTCCAGTATACTTCCAGTACTTTAACACCTTTAACGCACCAATGCTGGCTTGGATTGCTCGTGAACTACTCAACATATTTGAGGGTAGGCCAAGTGCGGACGTGTACAATTTGTAATGTACATCATTTTTTTATAATACAGTGAGTGTTCCATGCGAGCCAACTTATTTGGTTCAGCCTTCATTGCAACCAGATTTACACTTAAATCGATGGCGTCTTTGGCGTGAATTGTCAAAAGCATTGAATTTCTTGAGTACCTTTCTCCACATAGTGGGATTGTGACAAGATAATTCCATCAAGAGTTCTCGCTTGATTTTTTATCCCCAGGATCACATCGTGAGTCCCCATATCCTTCGTGTCAAAGTTTCTCTTTAACATTCTTATCCGGCTGATAACATCATGACTCATTTCGCCCATGATTAACAAATCGTCACATTATAGACATCTTATGACAAATGCTTTAGATGTCCCTTTGACATATACACATTTATCACATTCGTTGATTTTATATCCGTTTGACAACATCGTGTTATCAAACTTAAGATGCCATTGTTTTGGAGCTTGCTTGACCCATACAAGATCTTATCAACTTGCACACCTTTTTTCGAAGGTGCAACAAACCCTTCAGTTGTTCCATATAGATTTGACATCTATCTCTCCATTGTAAACGTCGTTTTGACATCCATCCGATGAATCTCTAGATTGTGATGTTATCGCGAGAAGCACCGAATAGACGCAATCCTGAATTCACGGAGAATAAGTGTCAAAGAAGTCATACTTTCTTTTGTTTAAAGCCTTGGCTACAAGTCGCGGCTTTTATACTTATCAATAGTTCCATCTCGCTTTTATATTTCTTTTTTAGGATCCACTTACATCCTAAAACTTATGACCAGCATGAGATCAACCAACTCCCACGTATGGTTTTGGAATGGACTCGATTTCACTATTGATTCTTGCCAGGAGCGAGCATCTCGGACTACTTAGAGCCTCCTTAATCGAGTTCGGCTCACCTTTCTAACATCAATGTTAGAAAGTCAGTCCAAAGGACTTAACCACCTCTCGCCTCTTACTCGTCTTAGTTCTTCACCACTCGGTGTTGAACTCACCGCTCACAAATGTGACGGCGAGATGTAAATCGGATGTCCAGTTCATCGACCCAACACCCAGTGATCCGCAATTCTGGGGTCAAGCCCATTTTTGAGTGACAAAAGTGTTGTGGACTGACCTCGGACCATAGGCCGGGCCGCCTGCAACCGAGCCCAGGCGGGGCTGGCGGGTATGCCGCGTGTGGCCCGCTGTGATCATCCACTTATGTTATAGTATATCCAACTAATAACATCTTCAGTTTATAACTAGGATAAACTTAGCTTTCTAAGCTATGTGGGATGAAGAAAAATCCTTTCAACTCCCTTTTCATAATACCCGTTTTTGTTAACTTGGTGGTATTAATTTCTCACCACCGAAATTCGGTTTTGAGAAATAAAAATACTACGAACATCTTTCGGAAAGTAGATCAATAATATACAATTTAATTCCTCAAAATTAAATTCTTAGCCACCGAAAATTTGGTCAAAGTCGGGACGACGCCCACTTTCTCAAACCCAAATTTCCAACACCAACTTCCTCATTGATTTCGCATCCCTTCTTTCCAGAATTCCAGATTTGTAGTTGGCGTCTTTGGAACTATGTTTTTGCCCTGAGTGAGCTCTGTGAATTCACATTCAAGATTAAAACCCACTTCATGTTCCCTCATCCAATAAACTTGTTTCATTTTTGTCCTCAATGTTCTATTTTCGATTTTGCTTCTAGCCAATTTTGGAGTTAGACGGAACTGCACAACATCGAATTTTGAAATCTCAAAGAAAAATTAGGAAAAGAAATATTAATAATACTTTTATGGAAATACTAATACTTTGCAATAGAACTACTAATACTTTTTATTGGAAAAAAACTAAAACTTTTGGAAATTACTATAAACCTTTCACGGAAAAAATTAATATTTTTCAGGGGAACTACTAATACGTTTCACAGGGACTATTAATACTTTTATTGGAAAAAACTAATACTTTTCAGGAATTACTATAAACTTTTAAGAAAAAATTAATATTTTTCGGAGGAACTACTAATACGTTTCATAGGGACTACTAATACTTTTTCAAGAACTATTAATACTTTTTTGAGGGACTCTAATATATTTCGGGAGTATATCATGAGAAATACTAAAAAACTCTTCAGGAACTACTAATACATTTTAATAATCGCTTATACTTGTTAGAAGGGCGACTAATACTTTTGGAAGGACTACTAATACATTTCGAGAGAAAAATTTAATTATATTGAGGAAAATACTAAAATACTCTTGTGGAACTACTAATATTTTCGAGGAACTACTAATAATTTTTGAGGGATCGCTAATATATTTGGGAGTATATTTAGGGAGAAATACTAAAATACACTTGTGAACTACTAATACATTTGGAAGAATCGCTAATACTTTTTAGAAGGACGACTAATACTTTTCAGAAGGACTATTAATACCGGTGGTCCCTGAAAATTACTAAAATAACACTGCTCATATTATGAAAATGCCAGTGGATCCACGGGTCAGATCCGTCTAACAGTCACAGTTAGGCGGTGGGACGACAGGAGTTTTTGTATTAGTTGTTTACCTTTCAATAATGAAGATGTGTGGCATTTATAGTTGTATAGGTAGATCTTCATGGACTTTTCGACCTTAAACCTTAATGGGCTCAATCTATATATATAGATTGCAGAAGTCTGGAACTAAACATTTCCCGTTTTCACTTTCTAAATTCAGAATTATTTTACTGCAAAAAATATTAACCGTAGATCCTGCAATATATATTAATTAAAAATCCTGAACATTAATATTGATATTAATATTACATATAGATGTATAGATATTATATAGCCAAAGATATATATTAGATACACAAATTACCAAAATAATTATTTATAAAAAATATTGCTCATTAAATACAAAGTCAATGATGCATAACTTTCCATTAATAATATATTTAAAGCCAATATTTTGTTCAAAGATTTTGTGCATAAATTAGGAAAAGATTATAAATTGTATTACAACTTATTATTATACTGAAAGTTGGAAATGATAATTGGAAATATGTTAGGAAAAAATCGAGAAAATATTACATTTATATTAAAGATTATCAATCTACAAATTTATTACCTTACAATAAAAGGACAATAATTTGGTCAATGCTAGAATTTTTCCAAACTGTATACAACTTAAAATGGATAGCTACGTATTCACATTATAGACTTCACATTTCAACTCTTTTCTCTTCCTCACTAGTCATTACTAGTTATTTGCCCGTCACGATGGACGGGTGTGTAATATGAGTGTGGTGTTTCTATGTAAATTGAATGCATATAAGATATATATATATATATATAAATATACAATACCAATCTTAATACAAGCAAGCTCACAAAGACAAAAAATTACAAATTTTAAAATATTTTTTGTGCACAATATTATTTGTCTATTTGTTTTTATATGTATCATCACCTCAAACTTATACTTTAATTTAAACCCTTTTGATTGGTAACTCGAGATCGCAACATATAATTGGTCATACTAAAAAATCGATTCTTTAAGTACAACCCGACATTAGAAGGAGAAAGTCTTTTAGCTCTTATTTCTAATTATAATATAATTAAGCTACAAACACATTGCAAAAAATCTACGTAAAAATATATGAGTAATAATATGTTTCATATGTTTGCTACATATAAAAATTAAATATTCTAATAAGTTATTTTTTATATATTTCATTTCTTTTAATTAAATTACAATAAATCAAATTAAAGATTAAAAATATAATTTTTAACTTATAAAAAAAAAAGCAAAAGCTCAAGAAATCAATAACAACCCAAATACAAACAAACCACTTTACCCAAATAAAAACTTCGATAAATAAGCCCAATTGAAAATTTATGCAGGTCCATGAAAATAAACCAACACATACTCATAAAAATTTGACACTACACGTGTCTTTCTAAACAGTCCAAATGAAGATACATCATGCATAATAAATGATATAAATTAAAAAAATTCTAAAACAAAATATAAAATAAGAAACCCTAATTTACACAAATCATTTCCGCCGCTCCAAATGCTATCTGATACACAACTTCCCTCCACTCCAAACCCTTTTTCGAAAATCTTTTAGCTGCTAAATCAAAAAAATCACATCTTGTTTTTTGTTATATTATTTTTCAAAATCATGTGTTGTTTAATCTATCGTTATTCCTTATTATCAAGTTAATCATTTGATTTTTTTCTCTTAAGAACTCACCATTTAGCTTCATATTCTCAACCTTTTATCTCTTTTATATACTTTTTTTTACTAAATGCATCAATTGTTTTTCGATTTTTATATGCGGAAAATAATTTTTAAAAATATATGCGTATGTATGTATATTGATTTGGTTCTGTTTGGTTTATTTTTGGTGTTGGGATTGTTCCGTAAAAGTTCACTCATTTTTAATTTGAATAGGTATTTTATGAAATTTTTCATATATATTTCTGACTATTTCTCAGATATGTCAGAAAACGAATTTCACTCATATATCTGAAGTTAAGGTTGCAATTATTTAAAGCTAAATTTAAATTTATTATTCATGTTTAATAGGGATATTTAATGACATTTTTTTCTTATTGATTTTTTAGGTGAATGAGGTAAATGAATAATTTGTTCGATGTAATTTTATGGTCGTAACAATCCTCCCTAATCTGTTCACACACAGGAAAAAAATCACACAAAAAAATAATCCTATATTTTTATGATTTTGTATCGAATGAATTTTATTTTTTTTTCTGTTTCTTATGCAAAATATTTTCAAAAAATTTGTGTATAGATGTGTTAATTTTATTGTGTGATGGTTTATTTTTGGTGATGTGGTTGTTGAAACAATTCACTAATGAGATCCTAAAACAGATTGTTTTTTTTTTTTTTTCTGTGAAAAGCATTTCATATTTTTTATATTTTGAAGATTTTAAATTGGGTATATATTTTATAAAATTGTTCACATACCTTTTCGGACCATTTATTAGATCTCATCAAAAAATATTTTCTCATCTATATCAAGTTATGTTTGTAATTATTTAATTTTTAAATTTATTATTATTCATTTTTAACGGGTGCTTACTTTAATATTTTTTATTGGATTTTGCAAGTAAATGAGGTAAATTGTGAAGCCCGATTTTTCCGAGCATGTAATTGATCTTTTGGCGTCTATGTATTTAATCGACTATTTTACCGCATCACTTAGACGGGTAAATATTAATAATATATATATTTTTCTTTAATTTCATTTTTATTTATTACTTGTGGTCATGATCATTATTACTATTTTTGTATTTATTAGTCACCTTAGAATTTTAAGAGACTATTTATTTTAGAGACTTTTACCTTATAGAATTAAGAATTTGATTTAGAATAAGTGATCATGAGACTTATAAGTGATCAAGGAAATCACTAATTATTTTGGAGATCGATATTATTCACCTATTATCATCAAATTTGGGACAAAAAAAAATTATATGGGATTACCAAATTGGCCCAAGGTGGACGGCAATAGTGATGCTTTGGTGTAGAAATACCACCCAACTCTTGTACATATACACCTTATGTAGTCATCTTGTGTATAATTACACCATTAATTTAAATATTATACACATTATCTTATACATCAATTATTTATTACTATTTTTCCCAACATCTCTCCACTTAACCAACATTCTTCTCAATATTCCCCAACACCATTCAAGCCCATACTTTGACTTGTATTTTGTCTCCCATACAAGAAGCAAAATTCAAGACACAAAATTAAACAAAAATCTCTCACTCTCTCACTCATGTGGACGACAAGAGGCCAATTTTTATAAAAATTGGTTAAATTTTATCCAACACGTTCTAATCTTCAACTAATTCTCCTCCTTCTCTCTAATCTCTCTCTAAGAATCATTCACATCTTCAAATCTTCAAACACCAATTCTTCATATCTTCAAATCTTCAAACACCAATCCTTCATATCTTCAAATCTTCAAACACCATTTCTTCACATCTTCATATCTTCAAACACAAGTCCTTCACAACTTCAAGCATACCTTCATACCTTCAAGAACATCTTCTTCCTATCATCAGACACTCCCTCTTTCTTTAAACATCTAAACCAAAACAAACATTCTTCCTACTTAAATCCAAAAAATTCGAACCCCCCATATCTCAAAGGTAAGAAATTTCATTCCTCAATTCAACTTGATATCTTACTACTCATCACCTTCTCTTCTTAATTTAAGTTTGAAATATTGATTTGAGGTACTTAGAAGACTACTTGAAGACATGCATGCATGGTGGTCAATTTAAAAGACTTGAAGAATAATTGTTAGAGAAATTGGACTACAAGGTAAGATTTGGACACTAGAGCCTTTCTCTCTTCTTCTTCCTATTTTCTTCAAATTTTAACACCTCTTTTTCATTTTTGAGAAATAGGGCTGACCTTAGTGATTTTGAAGGTAAACCAAAAATTCCAAATTTGAAGCTTCAACTAGTTTCAAATCACTTACTATACTGCAAAAATGTATTATTTCCAATTTTCTTATCTTCTTCTTTTTCTTCTTAATTTTCACGCATTTTTCCTAACTCTAAATTTTTGATATCTCTTGACTTAGGGGCTGACCTAAGTGATCTCAAACCAAGTTGTGGAATTATCCTTTTATTTCACAACTTTCCAAATTTAAGGTGGGTGGAAAAATCCTTTCAACTTCTAGGTGCTTTTGTTAAATGCATGTAGTGTTTTGATCATGAGCACTTGAGATACATATATTTTATGTATTGCATGTCCATTTTATGTTTCAAGTTATGAAATTTCTCAAGTATTGTTCAAAAATGCTATTTATTGAAATTTAGGTGCATGCATGTACAATTTAATGTTCTATTTGATGAATTCTTGTATGAATTGGACATGCATGTGTATGATCTTTGAAATCCATATTTTGGATGACTTATAACATGGACAAGTCGAGCATAATTGATTAAATTTCAATTTTTGGACTTAAAATGCAAAAATGGAAAGTTGGTGGACTTAATTGCAAGAAAATAAAACTTAAGGGACCCTCTGCAAATTTAGAATTTTGGGACTTTACTCAGGATCAAAACGACTTTTGGACATTTTAATAAAGTTTTAAGAGTTTTAAGATAAATAAAATCAACCTTTAAAAGCCCAAGGACTAGATTGTAAAATTTGAGAAGTTTAAGGGCTACTTTTTGCAATTTTCAAAACTGTACCAGACCTTAATTTTAAAATTTGAAATTTTAACTCTTAAGGGACTGGAAATGACATATTTTAAATGTATTCCAAAATCCAAGTGTTTAGAGTTTGGAAAGTAATTTTGCTAAAATTGAGGGACCGAATTGTAAAAGATTAAACTTGAGGACCCAAATGAAAATTCCAGGATTTATACAGCCAATGTACCTGAAAATACTATTTTAAATATAAATTAATTATATGTTGGACCCAAGGTTCAAATTTCATAACAATTGGTCCCCTAAAAGCCTTAAAGGCAATTATTTCAAAATGGGACAAAAATGAAATTTTCAAAAGTTAAGGGACCTATACTTATTTATTTTAAAAACTGTTTTTGTCCCAATATCCTACTAACCTTAGTGACATTTTCCAACTGGAATCACATTAAAAGCCCTTACGGTTTGCGAGTTCCGAAAAGCCCTTACGGTTTGCGAGTTCCGATTATTTTAAACTTAAGACCCGAAATGACAATTTTAACAAATTTGGGCCAATGTGAGAATATAAAAACTCGACCTCAAAACTTTAAAAACCTGAATCTCTGAACAATTTGGAGATTTTAGGAACTGACCTCATAATTTTTCAAGGTCGGGATATTTATTTATTCAATTTTTAAACCCAAAAGTATTGATTTTTACAAAATGGGGCTAATTGTAAATTTCCTTTTATCAAGGACCTAACTCAAATTATTTTCCTTTTACTAAAACAGCCCTGGACCCTCTGACTTTAATTATTAATTAAAACATTTTATTTTCTCAAAAACCCCTTGACTTATCGGATCGTCTTGACCGATTAATACCCGATCGCGGGGCGACTTCCTCGTATTGATTTTGAATCTATAACGGGACCTATGTTCCACCTAATCTTTCAAGACATCGAAGATTGCTTATCCTTCCGATAATCATATTCATCCAAATAACTCCACCAACGCCATAATTGCCACTCGCGATTTTCGAAAATTTTCCCGAACTACTTCCCTGAATCAATAATACTCGACTGCCTGGTTGACTACCTGAACTTGTATTTACTTTCATGTCTGAGTCAACTTGGTGTCTCGAGCTCACAGTCGGAATGGATACGTCGGGGATGGAACCAGGCAGCTCGGCTGCTATTCCACTCTTCCGACCCATCGTCCTAATCCCGCAACTGAGGGACGGAGTTTGTCCAAGGGAAGCGGGTCGTAGTACTTGAGGTATAATCATGATTATGACAAATTCGAGCCTTGCTAGCTCCACTGTGGATTTCGTCTTTGCCTATAGAGCGATAAGGTGACATGTCTTGGACCATCTTGCTCGGGGAGTTACAAGGAAGAAGGAAGGAATCGCTGTATGATCCACACGATTCTGGAGTTAATCGGACCCGTTTGGTTGATGCTACAAATCCGCACGCAACCGCTACTTGTATTGCATTGGTTGGCGCTACAAATCCCACGCAACCGCTACTTGTATTGCATTGGTTGGCGCTACAAACCGCACGCAACCATTAATTGTCTTGCATAGATTGGCGTTACATTAACGCAATCCTATCTGTCTTTCGAATCACATAGTGCGTGTGTGACCACGAATCATTTTCTTAAATCGTATAAGTATATTACTTAACTATTTTATCACGACGCTTGTGGATCGTGTGTGAATTCATGCATCATATCTCACGCGTTTTCATACAACTATTTCTCGCATTAACTATATATCGCCACACTTTCACGATCACCCCATCCACCGAGATTTGTCTCATCCCCTCCTCGTTTTCTAACCTTTAGATGATGACTTTGTTGAAGATGTTGAACCTACCACTGATCGAGCTCTTGTGCTCCGCTTGTTGGACTTACTATTGTTGTTGATGTTGGACTTGTTTCTTGTATTCATTTGTTGGACTCTTTTATTCTCTTTCATTATGGTCCGTAACTTAAGGGCGTAGGACCCTTGACTATTAAGTTGTTATCTTTGTTGTTCTCGGGGATGTAATGTGGATATTTGTTGGATTGTAAGTTGTAAGTCGTATTTGTTCTTTATTTCCGCTATTTGACTGCATTCCATTGGGATTTCGTTGATATTGTCTAGATTTGTTTGGTTTACTTGTATTTAAGTTGTGGATCATCGTCCCGTCCCGTCTGGGGCGTGACATAAATGGATAATTTGATCCAAGTAATTTGTGAGCACTTAACCATTCACACACATGAAATCACACACATACAAAAAAATAATATTGTTTCTTCCTTGAAATCACACTCAAATATTCTTATTGTTCAGTTATAATAATAAAAAAAAATACAGATAAGTATTATATTTTTTTACCAATTGTGATCTATCTGTTTTTTCACCAACAGACATTGTTAATATTTAAACTTTTATAATTATAGGATCTATGGAAATACATCAGCCATGCCACCTCTAAAGCAGTGTAAAATTACACAATTTCCTTAGATAAGCAAATTAAATAAATGTTATTCGCACAAATAATTACATTCATGTACTAAGACTTTTTCAATATGATGCAAGTATTGTGAAAAATATACAATACAGAAAGCATGGACATCTGCACATAAGTTGAATTTAATACACAGATAATCGTTATTTATATGAAATAAAATTTTCAGCAAAGCATTAAATCGAAAAGGCATTGAATAAAAAATATAAATGTATAATATATTACGGCAACATCGTAAAAAATGAACGCACTCAAGACTCGCTATTTGCTTATTATCGTTGAAGGCTTGTTTCTCGTACATTCGCATGAGCCTCAATTTGATTCGACAATGAATGTATAAAGAGAAGAAAGTATATGTATGCTTTTAATTCTGCAGATACTTGAATGAATGTGCAAATAACCGAGCATAGGCATCTAATATTTATAGGACAAATTTTTTCTTTTTTAACATATTTTAAATATGCCGAATTTTTGTGCAATAGAGATTAAATAAAGTAGTATAATTTTTCAAAATTTTTCCGGATTGAAAAAAATATATTTAAATAGAGTAATATATTTTTAAGATAGCGAAAATCAGTTCACAAATTTTACATTCCAAATGTAAGAGAAATTCGATACATATTTTTGATTCATTCATTGATTTAATCAGATTACAAATTTCCAATTCGAAATTTATTGATTCTTTCTATACAATAGGAAAAGGTCAAACATTCCTTGTACATTTATAATTACCCAAAATTTAACAACAAAAAAGGCAACAAAAAGGTCAAACATTCCAACTTTATGTGGCATTCTAATGAATATCGATAATCAAGAATTATGGCAACAAAAATTAGCAACAAAGAGGTCAAACATTCCCATTTTATTAACTATAAGTATTTATGGTAGCAAAAATCAGCAACAAATAGGTCAAACATTCCGATTTTATGAACTATCAGCACTTATGGAAACAAAAACCAGCAATAAAGAGGTCAAACATTCCCATTTTGAAAACAATCTTCCATATTAATTGAAAATCAGCAAAACAAAAAAAGGTCACCAAAAGTTTTAGCAAGTCTCTTTAGGCGGGAAAACATATTTAGAAACCATTTTCTTGTTGTATATATATATATATATATATGTATATATAGGGGTGTCAATTTCAAACCCGACACGCAAATCCGACACGAACCTAACACGAAATTAATGGGTATGGGTCCAGACTTCGTGGGTCCGGGTAAAAAATGGGCCGAACCCGAATAACCTGCCAATTAAACAGGTCGAGTTCGGGTCAACCTACTATGACCCATTTAACCCGTCTAACCCGTTTGTGAATTTGAAAAAAAATTAAATAAATAATTAATTATAAAAAAAAACAACAAACAAGACATGTCATTAAAATTTAAATGATAAAACCTCCTTAATTATGTATTTGTTATTATTATGCATGTCTTTTTGAATATTGTCCTTAAAATATGATTTGTATATTATGTTATTTATGCAATTATGTTATTTCTTTTTGTATGTTGTGAATTGTGATATTTTTATTGATTGAATAGTGTTTGATCTTGATTGATTTAAAAAAATAAATTTATTGATTAAAACTACTAAATTTATATAAAAATAATTTTATTAGGCAGATTCGGTGGTCCAAGTTACCTATGAAATAAGCGGTCAGTCCGGGTTTAAGATTTCGACACGAATAATTAAACAGTTGGGTCGGGTCGACCGTTTTTGACACGCCAACCTGCGAACCCAGACCCCCGAACCCGGACCCAACCCGAATTGACACCCCTATGTATATATAAGCAAGAAATAAAATACAGTTGCACCATTAATACCCTATTATCTTGAATTATCCATATGTTAATTTTATGATATGAAAATCTAGAAGGTACGAATAAGGCTTTGTCATGTGATAATAAGCATCACAAGTGAAGCTTCCACCAAGAAAATTAGCATAGATAATTGTACCTCTTTTCTGCCCCACCATTGAAATATTTATCAAACACAAAATTTATCTGTGCATTGCATTTTTAAATAAACTTCACAGATAAAAAATTTTGGATTGTGAAACTTTCCATCCTGTTCTATAATTTCTCTTGACTGAGGAGTGATTTACAATAATTTATTATTGATCAAATGGAGAAAACTCACATGGTCTACAACTATTAGAAATAAATGACATGGTAGGTAGCAATGATCCGATTTTTACTCTCTGTTTCGGTTGTATCATGTTTATAGTCGTAACTTTTAATGTATTACTATGATATTACTGTAAAATTTGTAATAATACAACTAAAGTTTATATCTATTCAACATAATACTTTGTTTGAAATTTTTATTATCGATTTTTTCTGTCATATTATTTTGAATAATATTCTAATATATATTTTATAAGTTGATTGTTTAAATCTTTATGCATTCTTCTTTTAAAGTGCATAGTCAATAGCATAAAAAATATTTATCATACATCAATAAATATTCAAGATAAATAAATAAGCCAACAACGAATTATTTTCATATACAACATATATAAGTTTTCACATGTTAATTCTAGGATTTGAAAAATCATGCACGATCACTTTTCAATCACATATTCAAATTTACTTAACAAAATCATAATTTGAAATTAATATTTAACAAATTATATAAAATAATTCAGTATGAAATTTGAAAAGAAAAAAAATAAAATAACTAAAACTACACCGTGATCACTATTAGGCAAAACAAAATGTTTCATTATTCTTGGAGGGATTGTACTTGGAAAACTCAAAAATTGAGCCACGAGTAATTATTGGATGATCAAAAGTGATTCTCCATAAGTCTATTTTTGTTCAATACAAAATTCTTCTAAGAGCACAAAAATTACTTTGTGTGTATTTTTTTTATAATGTTATCAAAAAAATACCAAGTTTACATATAGTAATATCATCATTTTAAATAAAGTTGGAACAAAAAGTGACCAGAATACGCTTTGTGTCATTTGTTAGTTTAGCCATTTGTTAGTTTAGCCATAGATGTTGATAATTAAATTTTAGAAAAAAGTCTAATTTAAATTTTTCTACTAAGTTATATCAATAATGAAAAATAGCAAGGTTTTGTGTAGGTGGGGAAAAATGTTAAGATCATCTTTATGTATTTTTAGATTACGTTTACGAATAAATTATGAATCAATTACTGATCCTTGAAGTTTTAATTTAATTAATGTTGGGAAATTATTTTGTAGATTTGATGAATGCCATGTAAAACTTATATTAGAATGTTGGCACCCCATTTTCCTTGTAATTCTCATTGTAATAGATAGGGCTGAATGAGCTGAGTCAAGTCAGCTATGCCTGGAAATAAAAGAAGTCAACTGAAGAAGTGAAGTGAAGACTCCGCTGAGGAACAACTGAGTATGGCCAAGACAGAGGACCAAGGACTCGACTGAAGATGTAACAGCTAAGGGACAACTGTGTGAAGAGTCAGTTAAGTCAACTCAAAGAAGCCATGTCACAAATTGAAGTGATAGATGAGTCTTTCAATGATTGGAGCAGACTCAAGTCACCTGGGGAAAAGACAGCTGCAAAGAGGAGTTAACTGAAAAGAATCCGTTGCACAGAAGTCAAGAACATTACTAGGGGTGATCACGGTGCGGTTTTGCGGTTTTTTAACAAAAATTTAAACCGAATTGCCTAATGCGGTTTTCGTAAAAAATAATTTCAAATCGCGGTTTTAACATGTAAAATCAAAGGTATGGTTTTGGGTGGTGGCGGGCGGTTGCGGGTGGTTTGGCGGTTTTTAATGAACAAAAAATATTATAAGATTGATAAAATTATAATATGACTTTTTAAGTTGATTTGAAGCTAAGTTGCGATTATAACATTAAGTTGTCTAACATATATCACAATAACTAAAAAGAATCATATAACTAAGAGAATATGTAATTCAAGTACTAGAGAGAATAAAGAATGAGGGTGGCATGACTACTCATTAGTTGTGCAATAAAACTTGTTCTGGTAAAATACTTAGATTACACAAAATAGGTGAATTTCTATTGAGTCAATTTTGTTCACATTTCATCAATCATCAAATATATTATAGTAATGTCTCAACAAATTATCATAAAAAAGAAACATGTTGAGTCGTTTACTTAACAAGACAATTAACTACTAATATAACTCAACAAAAGTTCACATTTCTCATTTGTAAGGAAACATTATTTGTTTTTACATTGCCAGATTTCATATTTTTCACTAAGATATTTACTTTCTAGTTCTATTTGACAAGTAATTTATTATTCACAAATCTAGTTTCAAATATATAGATTGTCTAATTATTCAACTATAGGGATATGAGAAATATTATATTTTACCCCTAAATATGTAAGAGGGCGGTGCGGTTTTGTTCCAAAACCATAACCGAACAAACAAGGCGGTGCGGTTTTCATTCAATATTATAAATCACAGTTATAATAAAAAAATCACAATAAACGGTGCGGTGCAATGCGGTGCGGGCTATTCGGGCAGTTTTTGAAAATTTATGATCACCCCTAAACATTACTTAAATAAGTAATACTTCCATGCTGCCAGGTCTTAAAGTGCTCAGTCCCAGAAGTGTGCAAAAGGAATAAACCAATGGGAAGCACTGCACCTCGTGTCAGAACCTGAAAAGCTGGATACTCATTTAATACGAGGAAAGGTCTACATCTCAAGATTGAAGACCAAGAAAAGACAAGCCAACGAACATAAGTGACTTTTGAAAATCAGCCTATCTCTTCAATGGGAAGATTTTTGAATGTTCACTATAAAAGGCTGAGGAAATTCATTGAGAAATGGTTACCTTGATTACCTGAACCACGAACAAGCAAGCATTATTCAAACTGTAACCTGCAAAATATTCTCAAGATATTCAAGTAAAATCCTCAAGCCTAAATCTCGAAGGAAATCAATCCAACACAAAGTTGTGAAGGAAAGACAACTTCAAACTATTGAAGAGGAAACTTTTGAAGAATCAAAAGGGGTCTACTTTCCAAGGAGGATTGTAGGAAGGTTCAAGGTCGAACCAGTCTCAAGTTATTGGAGGGTTTCGTGATCAAATCCAAGAAACTTGAGAAAGTAATTTGAAAGTAGCAAGTGCCACTTGCCTGTGAAGAATTTGAGTCGGACGAGAAGCGGTGTTTGTGTGACCAAGGCATCTCAGTGATCGAGTCCAAGGAGCAAGTCGGTGTGTGATCAAGACTTGTCTCAGGTGATAACCACTTTGTGAATTGATCATTACTTAGTGGATTCCTCCAGGGAGTTGGAGAAGAGGATTAGAAGAATTACCCCATCTTCGAACCTCTATCAAAATTACTTTTGTCATTTACATTTTAGCATATACATTTTCGCATACTTATTTTATATCTGTGATAATTTGCTATCCAAGCGATAAATAACTAAGTGCTAAAATCAAGTGTTAAAAAGTTAAATCAAATTCATGGGTGTTAAGTCTTCAAATGAAAAACTCATCACAACAAAGTTAAGGTTTAGACTAAACAAAGTGAGTTATTCTATCAACTGCTCTATCGAGTCTGTCGAGTGGCTAACTCTTTGATTAACTAACTTAGCTGTCCCTCAAGGACATCGTTGGGTAATTAACTCTGTAATATTTTAAAAGGACTAAAATCGAAAAGTTGGTAAGGTTTATTCAACCCCCCTTCTAAACCTTACTTACACCCCTTGGGACCTACAAGTGGTATTAGAGCGGTTGTTTCATTGAGCATTCCGCACTGGTTACTGAACTAGATCTCCAATTTTTCAAAGAAAATATCAACATTTGCTCTTTCAAAAGTTATTTTTATTCAGCAAAGTTATTATCATGGAAGCAAATTTGACACGCATTCCCATGTTCACTATTGAGGAATTTGATGACTGGAAAATTCGTATGCAGGCTCATCTATCTGCTTTACATGATGAAATGTGGATAGTGATAGAGGATGGGCCACTGCAAATATTAAAAGTGAACACAACCGTAAGGAGAACAAGCTGCTAGATTGAAGGAGAAGAAGGCTTCTTTGCTCAATTCTTTGAGGCAAGACCAGCCATAGTTGAGAAACCAAGGACTGAGTGGACAAACGAGGACATAAAAAGATACAACTTGGACAATGTGGCTAAAGATATACTTTATAAAACCTTGGACAAAGCAATGTTCAACAAAGTCAAATCTTGCCAAACGACAAAAAAAATCTAGGATAAATTAACTTTAATTTGTGAAGGATCTAAGCAAATTAAAGAAAATAAACTGTCTGTTGCTGTACAGAAATTTGAAACTTTTAAAATGCTTGCAGGTGAAACCTTGGATCAGCTGGATGCTAGACTCACTGAAATCACAAACGAACTATCAGCACTTGGGAAGGAATATACACAAAAGGAAATGTGCATGAAGATTCTGAGAAGCCTCCCAGCTGAATGGGAAATGAAAGTCATGGCTCTAAGACATTCGATGAACCTATCAAAAACATTCAATCATGAGATATTCTCAGACCTCAAAGCTTATGAGTTTGAGATAAGAAGAAAAGATCAAGAGGAGACAACTGTACCCAAAACAACTGCACTTATAGTCAAGGATGGAAAGAGAGTTGAAGTCAAGGAAGCTATAGACCAGGAGGAAATAACCCTGATGGTTAAAAGATTCAATAAGTTCTTTAATAAGAACTACAAGAAAAACAAGGGTGAAATCTCCAGGAGACATTCAACTCCCTCTAAGTCAAGGGAAGATAGGCCGCCCAAGAGAGTTGAGCATCAAAAGATTGAATATCAGAGAGCTGATAATCCAAGGACTGAAAGAAATGACCAAAGAGTCGAAAAACCGTGTTGGAACTGTAGACAACCAAGACACTTTTTATTGATTTGTCCATATCCGATGAGTCAATAAATACGAGGAATGAAGAAGAAAGAAGAGTCTTGAGAGAAAAAGAAGAGGGGAAAAGAAAAGGCTATGTTAGTCTTGAGATACCGAGTGAGGCAGTGAGACAAACCAAGTCAAAGGAAGCAGTTGATTCAAAGAGTAGTGAAGCTGACTACTCAAGTGATTCTGAAGAAGAAGCCTTGAATTGTCTTATGGCTAAAGAACAAGACCAACCAGACCAGGAAGATGAGGTACACTCTAACTCATTTCATTCAGATTCTAGTGATAGTGACTGTGACACACACACTTTATCACCCACTGATCTTTATGATTCATTAGGCAAAATGATGAAAGACTTTGAGCATATTAAATCCTCACACACACTATTAAGTGAGGAAAACAGACAGCTCAAAAGCCAAAACTCACAGCTGACTAAGGAGCTAAGTACTCTGAGTCACATAGCTGATGAGAACAAAGAACTGAAGGCTGAGAATGCTAAACTAATAGCAGAGATAGCTGCTATAGAAAAGAGAGAAAATGATCTCAAAAATGTGATATCCTCATTTACAAAGGCATCTAAATCATTGGATGATCTTATCATGAGTAAAAAAGAATGTGGAGATAAGACAGGCATATGATTCAATTCCTTTGTGCACAGTCAAACTCCCAGAGTGATTTTGGAAAAAAAGGATCTTCAAGTAATGAAACATCTCAAAAATCCAAAACGCCAAATGTTGCACCCACATTCATTCAAAAGCACAACCACAAACAAACTGGCCTTGGATATAAAGGGAAAGGAAAACAGCCAGTTGAGTATGCTGAGAGGACAGCTGAGAAGAAATCCAGCAGAGTTTCTCAGCAAATTGAAATAGAAAGTACTCTGTGAAGAATAAACAGAGCTACCAAAAACCCCAGAAGTTTTATCAAAGAAACACATATGATGGGAATGGTAGAAATTATCCAATCCAAGATGATTGGAATAATGTGAAATATCAACAAAGACCTATGGAATACAAGCCTAAATGGCAAAGACCTAGATCTCAACAAAGGTCATTCAAAAGCCAAAAGAGTTATCATCAGCACACATATGCACCCAGACACTACACTCAAAAATATCACAACTACCCAAAAAAGACAATTGCTAAAACACACACACAAACATACATACAAAAGAGCAATTTTGTATGTACCTAAAGCCCCCAAGCAATTTGCCAAAGTGAATTATGATTATGGCACATATAGATGGCAACCTCTTAGAGTCAAATCATTTGGCTATAGGTTGGTTGGATCATCTTACAACACTAACCCCTCAGGACCCAGGCAAGTATGGGTACCTAAAAACTAATTTCCTTGATTGCAGGTTCAAGGAACAACTGAGTGCCAAAGAACCTGGTACATGGATAGTGGCTGTTCTAGACATATGACACGAAACAAGAAAAATCTTTCAAGATTCAAGGAGATTAGAGGCGCAAAAGTTATATTTGGAGAAAATGATGCTACAGGAGAAATAAAAGGCACTGGATCCATTAAGAAGAATGGATTAGAGATCACAAATGTTGCTTATGTTGAGGGACTCAACTTCAATTTGCTCAGCATATGTCAACTTTGTGATAAAGGATACAATATTGGATTCAACATGGGAGTGTGCCAAATCAAGGATGTTGAATCAAATGAAATAGTGCTGCAAGGATCAATGAAGAAAAATATGTATGTGGTAGATTGGTCTACTGCAACACCAAGCACTTGTCTGTTAGCAAAGAGCACAACCGAATCAAGTTGGCTGTGGCACAAGAAGCTAAGTCATCTGAACTTCAAGACAATCAACAAGCTTGCAAGTAGTCATCTTATGGAAGGATTTCCAGACCCAGTATACAAGAAGGAAAATGTATGTGATGCATGCCAGATGGGAAAGCAGATCAAATCTTCCTTCAAGGAGAAGCCTAGTCCTTCATCAACAAGAATATTGCATCTGTTGCACATGGATTTATTTGTTCTTGTTGAACCAGCCAACACAAGTGGAAAGAAATACACTTTAGTGGTGGTGGATGATTATTCAAGATATACATGGACAATTTTTATGTGCAAAAAGAAGGAAACGTTACATGTGGTTAATTCAGCGATTGATGAAAAGAGTTCAAAATGAAAAGAGCAAACCATTATAAAGACAAGGTCTGATAGAGGAACTGAGTTTGTCAATGGGATAATAACTCAAGATCTTGTGTTGAAAATGGTATTGCTCATGAGTTATCTGCAGCAAGAACTCCACAATAGAATTGAGTAGCTGAAAGAAGAAACAAAACTCTCAAGGAAGCTGCAAGAACCATGCTAGCTGAAGCTGGATTGCCTAAAAGATTTTGGGCTGAAGCCATCAACACTGCATGCTATACTCAAAATAGATGCATGATTAATAGACAGCTGACGAAAAATCCCTATGAAATCTGGACAGGAAGAAAGCCAAATGTTGGGTACTTCAGAATATTTGGATGTAAATGCTTCATTTATAACAATGGCAAGGATAATTTAAAGGCTTTTGATGCTAAAGCTGATGAATGTATCTTTTTGGGATACTCATCTCAAAGCAAAGCCTATAGAGTGCTTAACAAGAGGACAATGGTCTTAGAAGAGTCTATTCATGTGGTTTTTGATGAACCTAATGTGAGTGGAGAAGACATTGAAGAATTAGCTGACAAGCTGAATCAACCAACTATACAGAAGAGTCCTTATATTGAAGCTGAAACATGAGAAATTAATCGAGATGAAGAGGAGATAGCTGAATCTCAAAGACAGCTGGAAAGTCTGCAGCTGAATGATGATGAAAGAGCTGCTCAAGACAACACAGTTGCGAGACAGCTGAACCCAGCTAATTTACTACAACCAGATGTGAGATGGCTGAGAGATCATCCACCAGAGCTAGTCATTGGAGATGTGAGAGATGGTGTAAGAACCAGATCCAGAGCTCAGCAAGAAGCAATGTTCACTTATTTTATTTCCCAAATAGAGCTAAAAGATGTGTCCCAAGCCTTAGATGACACACATTGGATTCAGGCTATGCAAGAAGAGCTGAATCAATTTAAAAGAAACAAAGTATGGGAATTGGTGCAGAGACCAACTCATCAAAATGTTATTGACACAAAATGGGTTTTCAGAAACAAGATGAATGAGGAAGGATTTGTGGTGAGAAACAAAGCAAGATTGGTAGCCAAAGGGTATTGCCAAGAAGAGGGAATAGATTTTGATGAAACATTTGCTCCTGTTGCAAGATTAGAAGCAATAAGGATGTTTCTTGCCTATGCTGCACACAAGAACTTCATTGTATATCAAATGGATGTGAAAAGTGCATTTTTAAATGGACTGTTGGAAGAAGAAGTCTATGTTGAGCAACCTCCTGGATTGGAGTAGAAGACTTTTGCAGATAAGGTGTACAAGCTCAAGAAAGCTCTATATGGACTGAAGCAGTCACCAAGAGCATGGTATGATACATTGTCTCAATTTCTAACTGATAATGGATTTACCAAAGGGAAAGTGGACAGAACACTCTTTAGAATTCAAGATAGAGAGAGTATACTGCTTGTTCAGATATATGTGGATGATATCATTTTTGGATCCACAAATAAAGAGCTGTGTGACAAGTTCTCAAATCTCATGGAAGACAAATTTGAAATGAGCATGATGGGAGAGCTGACTTTCTTCCTAGGACTTCAAGTTAAGCAGCTGAAGGATGGAATCTTCATAAGTCAAACAAAATACACCAGAGATTTAATGAAGAAATTTGGTATGGAAGAAAAGTCTTCTGTGAAAATACCAATGAATACATCAGTCAAGATGGACATGGATGCGGTCGCAAACTGTAGATCAAACAAGATCTGAGCACTTATTGGATCATTGCTCTACTTAACAACAAGCAGGCCAGACATCACCTTTGCAGCAGGTGTATGTGCAAGATTCCAATCTGCACCAAAAGAGATTCACATGACTGCAGCTAAGAGAATTCTAAGGTATTTGAAGGGATGCCAAGAAGTTTGCTTATGGTATCCAAAGTAAGGTGGATTCAAGCTAATTGGTTATTCAGATTCTGACTATGTTGGATGTAGAGTTGACAGAAAGAGTACTTCAGGTACATGTCAAATGCTTGGAAATAGGTTAGTTTCATGGTTTAGCAAGAAGCAAAACTCAATAGTCACATCCGTGAGCGAGTACATTTGCGGGCAACTGTTGTGCCCAAGTCTTATGGATGAGACAACAGCTGAGAGATTATGAAATTGAAGAAAAAGAAATTCCAATTATGTGTGACAACACAAGTGCTATTGAAATTACTCAGAATCCAGTGTTGCATTCAAGAACAAAGCACATTGATGTCAGATATTATTTTATAGGAGATCATGTTGAAAAGAAAGACATCATTTTGGAATATATCTCAACTGATAATTAGCTGACATATTCACTAAGCCTCTACGTGAATCAAGGTTTGAAGAGCTTAAGCATGAGCTAGGGTTAATTGAGCTGAGTTAACACTCAGAAGACTCAATCAGAAGAGATGGGAGATGAAAAAGTGAGAAATGAACAAGTTTTCCACATTAGCTAAATGAAACAGCCATATCGGAAGGTCAACTGTATCAAGTTAGCTGATAGCTGAGTCGCTTAATGAAAAAAAAGAGAAGAGTTAAGTCATTCGTGAAATAAGCTGAGTCATTTATGAGCTAAGTGACAAAAACGCAGTCATTTTTAATGAGCGGGAATGTTCTTAAGAATGATGTCAGCGAAATAATGACTTCGATCAAAAGTCGCACAATAAGCATATGATTGGATATAAATCTTTGCCGCATTAAATGCGAGGAATTAAATGCGGTTTGGCGTAAGCAACTGAGCCGTTGATCTTGATCAAATTTCAAAAATAAAAAACACGTCCTTTCATAACCCTTATATACACATTTTTCAGTTTTCTCTCTCACACACTCAAAACTGTTCATCTTTAAAGCAAAATAAAAGCAAGTTCATTTCTCTCGCAAACCATACCAGTTCTCAAGCAAGTTTATCAAGTTTTAATCGGTAAAACTCTCTACAAATGGCACCAAAGCTGGATTTTGTTAAGTTATCAAAGCAAATCCACTCTGGATCGACTGTGGATTTCGAAGGGATGATAAAGCAGGGTTCAGATGAAACCCTAGTGAAGAGGATAACTGATATGCTAGAAAAGTCCGGTCTCGGGCCTTTTCTTACAATGGAGTACTCACGACCTATCTTGAAAGTCAAGAGGTGGCACGATTCTATGCAAATGCGGAGGTGCGGGGACGAAGGTATCAAGTCTTCCGTCCACCGCAAGGACATTTTGATTGTTAAGGACCTTGCGAAGATCGCTTATTGCCGTCTCGAGGGCATGACGGAGATAGTGGAAGTGATGTTAACTCTTGCATGGAAAGAAGTAGCCAAACCATAGTGTCTTTGCGAAAGTAATCTACGGTGAGAAGAAGGCTCTTTGAAGGACGACTATCACAAGCTGATGGATGTTGCAAAGTGTGTAGATATGAAGTTTGACAGTTTCAATCAACTGTCAAAGACAAAGCTGATCGTCATGGCTGCGATCATGGAAGGAAAGAAAGTCAACTGCCGAGTTAGGTATGCCAGACAACCTGAGAATGTTGGGAACAAATCGTACAAGGAAGATGGATCCTTTGGAGGATCACTTGGCTATGGCCTGGTAATTGGCCACCAAATGGAAGTGAAGGGCATTCCCTTTCAGCATGGAAAGCCCTTCCATGTAAACAAGAAGATGTTTAGGGCTAATCTTTTAGGAGCCTAGAATAGAGCCCATGCGAAGAAGGCGGATACAAGTGAGGGGGAATCAGCTGAACCTGAGCACACAACTGTTTCCTCCCCTCCCAAGAAGAGAGTTTCCCCTGCAGCTGCTAAGAAGAAAGTTGCCCCTACAACAAAGAAAAAGGACACCCCGCACTGCGGTGAGTCACACTGCCCGAAGTCGTGTCTCCCCCTACAGTAAAGCAGAGAAGATGGCTGAGAAGGAAGCCCAAATACCTTCTCCAGTCATAAGGAAGAAGAGGACTGTCAAGCCCAGAAAGGCAGCTGCCTCTAAGGAATCTCAAAAGGCGTTTACCTTTGAGGAACCAGAGGAAACTAAACCAGATGTTCCTCTGGTTAAAACCAAGAGAAGGAAGAGAATCTCTAAGCTTTCACAGCTTGAGAAGACGACTGAATCTGCCATTCAGGTGGAGAAAGCTTTCGAGATTGCTGACACTGAGGAAGTGCAGTCTCCTGATACACTACAGGAATTTTAATTTATCATGAGGAAAACTTAATGAGGGTATGGAAATTTCATCATTAAAAGCATGATTTGTGAAGTTTTAATGAGGGTAAAAAAATGGTAGCTAAAGAATTGAATTTTTAATGAGGAAATCTCAATTGCCTAGTTATAGGTATCTAATCCCGTCACTATTTGTATCAAAAAAAAGTTCCCCTCATTATTGATTATAAAATTTTATGTGCCATATATTTTCCACCAATTACACCCATAGTTTTCCTTGTTAAAAAAATAAATTTAAATCCATTTTATTAAATACGAAACCTTGTAAAATCACATTATTAAAAAAATCATAATAACATTGAACATTAATTTTTCCTTGTATAGGAATAGGGGTGATTAAAATATAATTTCTATTAAAATTTTATTGCGTTAAAAAAATTAAAAATTAATTTAATTAAAAAATCCAAAAAGCATACCTACAAAAAAAACTTTGAAGGGTCAAGTGCAACATTGAATATTAATTCTTATTTAGTTGAGAATAGACTATAAGCATATCGACCATCTTTACATACATGAAACAAACTCATAGTTGTGCGGAATTTTCAGCCAGTGTGCCCTTGTCTTACCGCCCACTCTCGCGTGCTCTCGATTCTCTCCCTCGCTCAACCTGCTCATCGTTCATCTACAACAGTATCTCGCTCCTCCCATTCATCTACAACAACCACCATCGGTCGGTCTATGACCTAAAATAGGCTTACTACTAAGGAATTGTCTCTCAAAGGGAAAACCCCCAAATTTGAAAACTTAGGTATCACTAATTCTGAATTTTTTTATTTTATCTTTACATTTTAGTTTATGAGTTAGTGAGATGACTGTTGATTTTGATTGAGTCTTTATTTTGTTGGTTGATGTGCTTTTAATTGCAATTGTTGTTTTGATTTGGGTTTTCAAGCCGAAATTATATTTCTTGGATAGAGGATCTCTGGTATTGATATTTTACTGCATTTTTTTTAGTAACATAGAAACCGTCTTCAAAGATTTGACCTTGTATTCCTAAGAAATATGTGAAAGATTCTCTTTGATAGGGTTTATTTCAAATGTGATAACTATTAGTTGAATCATATGAGACATCAGAGTCAGATGGGACAAAACGGAAAAAAATTTTCACTTTCTTGATTGTAAACTGGGTATGAATTTCTAGGTTGCTGATTGGAAACGAATTTTCTTGATTGTAATAGTGCACCATGAGCACCAGACCTGCATGTCACCTTTTAAAGCCATAAGAATTGAATTACATGTCTGAATATTTGGAGTAGGGACCATGCATACAGAGTGTAACAAAATTTACTTTCTTAAATTCAAGAATTAACTTTTTGACTACCTGTTAGATAATCAACCACAGCTATGCTCAAAAGTTATATTGTGCTAGTATCGAATATACTGAAGCTTGTAACTGGTCTCCATTTATGTGTTTCAATTTCTGCTTTGTGTACGAGCCTAGGGATGATTTTTGATAGTGATGTTGAAATTTGTAGTGCCCTCTTTTTTGGCTATTTTTCAATGCCTTTGTACAGGAGTATAACTAAGGAGAGTAGTTATTACACCAATGATTATTTTTTGGATTATCTTTCATATGAAACTTTGCATTTGGGCAATTGAGCTTAGCTAGAGGATATAATTTTTAGGCTAAGTGAAAAAATGGCAAGCTTGTTGGGGACCTGAAATGTCAGGGATCACTAAATTTCTTGGTATGTTAATGCTAGTAAAGATATACATCACCATCTAGAAATGAATGCTTAGGTTGTGTTGTTGACCAATCAGTTGGATGTGTTGAGTGTTATGTTGGCTGCATGTCGGGATGGACACATGTACAGAGGTACTGTAGGACCAACTGCATCATTGAAGTAACATACATCAGTTCAGCACTTCCCTTACGTGAGATGATAATGTGTGGTACTATATTGCTTGAACTGGTGTAAGTATTTCTAACATGCTACTGATGGAAGTGTCTGGCATGCAATTGCATACTTTTGAACATGGGAATTCAGTCAGAAAGTGCTCGAATTGGAACGTGAGGGATTTGCACATGTCACTTATTAGGTTAATAAGTTGAATTGTAGGTTGCTCTGAAGATGCTTACTCAGTAAATTGTGGTTGGTGTTGGTGATTGTTATTAGGTAGCGAAAAGTTTTGTCAACTTAAAACTAGTAGACATGCATTGGATAGGTATCAGAAAGATGATTTTTCATCGAAAAGTTAATAAAGAAAGATAACTATACAAAATGTATTGCTGACAGTTTGTTGTTCTTTGATGTTAAGGGAAGTTGTATTGAACCTTTTATCTCATTTAAAATTTTATTTTAGTACTTTTATAGGTTCTCGTTAATAATTATGATTCTTTAATTCGAAGCCTAGCACTTCTGAGTAACTCATAAATGTTGCTGTTTGAAATTGCATAAATATGTTGAATCCTCTGCCATTTGTTTATGTGCTCATAACTTATGTTCCATGTTGCTGTTACAAGACAGCAATGTGTAATTTTGGGAAGAGAAAATCATCATCCTTTTTTAACTCACTGAGTGGCACTTGAATTTTCTTGCCTTGGCTCCTCACAGAAGCAGTCAGAGCCTTGTAGTAAAAGTTTCGACTTACCAATCTAATGCAGGGCATTTTAGAATAGTTTCATTATATCATAATTATAATTAAATGGCTATTACAAGCTCAAATTTATTGGCTTTTGCTATCTTTGCTGTCTCATATCCATTTGTTGGTCAATGATAATATCAGGTATACATGCATTTGTTGTTGTATTCTCTTATGAGTGACTATCAAACCATGTAGGTGGCTATTAAAGGATCAACATCATGCAGGTGGCTGATGAAGAAATGACATTTCTTTTGACGAGCTATCTGGTTTGTAATGTTTCTTTTATTAGTTTTGACTACAATTTAGACCAATCAAACTCTACATCATATTTAACATTTTCAAATTTTCAGATAAATGCACGGAGCTCTAAAAGTTTGCTAGCAATGCCTATTGGAGTTTAACAAAAGAATAAGGTGAGTGACTAAATCTATCTTGAGTTTTGGTTTTACAATGATTAATCTTTTTTTTTTCCTTTTGATGGATAATTGTGCTTATTGAACTTTTGACGATATATGTATCTACTACTATATATTCTAAAAACAAGTGGATCTATTAGTTATAACTACAACCGTTGATCATCTTAAATGATTGGACTTATAAATGCTCAATGATTGGAATTACAGTCAGATCAAATTTGCATATTATGTGATGTTAATCTGCTAGCATTTAATAGTTATTACTTATTAGTGTAGCTTCTGTTTGCTTATGATGTATGTTAGTTAGAAATGTAGCTTCAGTTTGGGGAATTAAGTTAACTCCTCTTGGCTGCCTAAACTTGAGTTTCATGTCGGTTACCTAAAGTTGATGAATAGCTCTCTGTCCCTATTGGTGCTTATTACATATTGAAATTTTGGAAATGGATTTGATTTAGAATAATGCTCATTAGGCAGACATTTCTGATGTTTGAGTTTGATAATTATCAAACTTCAGTCTTTTTTCTTGTGACAGTAGTTCTTGCCTAATTATCAATTTTCCATGCTCATTTGATTATTCATCATTTTCAGATGTTTTGCATGCCTGTATATGCATATAGATTATAGTGTCTTGTTCTCAAAGAGGTTTAAGTTTTATGAATGGATTTTGCATTGCAGTGTGTATTTATAGTGAAGGGTGACGAACTATTTGGGTGATTCCGTGAGATTGGAACATGAAATTGCGTTTTTTTGGTTGCTTGCAGTTGAAGTCTATGATTTTGTTGCTGAAAATTCAGCTTAATTTTGTAGATGAATTGTGTGCTTAATTAGAATAACTACATATTCTGCTTTCTCAAAATAAATTTGAAGGATTACATTTTACCTTATACTCTCGCGTAGTCGCACTATTAGAAATAGTCAGATTATTTGTTTTCTTGCACCATCCTAGAAGATTTCTTGCTTCCCTTTCTTCTATTACTTTGGGAATTGGATATATTTTGCTATTGCGATTAATGGTTTTCTTTTTTGAATTTCTTATAGGTTGATTCATAGAGAAGAATTCAAGCATGGATTAGAGGATTGATACATTGGTGCATGGTCTTTTGGACCAACAAAGTGATTCACTTTTATGGTGCTCAAATATTTTTGTACTTCGTGGAACGTATATTAGAGAATAGTTAGATATCTATCGAGATGAAATTCATCTTGAAATAAATTACTATTGTACATATTTTGAGTAACTGATTCACTATGGACGCAGTTGTTTATATTTAAAATCTGTTCAAAATATTTGTGTTCTTGAATATTTAGCAATATTATTTTTTATTAGCAATGACATGTTTTTATGCAATGATCAATTCATACGAAATAATGATTTTAAATTTCATCGTAAAAAGTAATTTTTAATGAAGATAATGACTGATTTATGAAGGGTAATTTTATACTAAATTAATTTTTTAGTGACAGGTTAGTAACTAATAATGATTGTAAACTTAATCATTAATATATCATATAGTGAGGGGCAAATGACTATATAATGAAAATATTTTTTGTCACTAAAGTATTATTTAATGAGGGGCAAATAATAATATTAATGATGAAATTGACATCACTGAAATTAATTTTTAATGACGGTATAGTCTCGTCATTAAATATATCAAAGTAATAATGACGGGACCTATTTCCCGTCATTATTTACTTTTACCTAGGAGGACAATAATGAGGGGTTCATGATGGGAAATTCCCATCATTAAAAGTCTTTAATGATGGATTTTAGACATATAATGATGAAATTTCCCGTCATTATAAACCAATTTTCTTGTAGTGATATAATTGATGAAACCGTCAAGTCTGCTAAAGGTGATCAGCAGAGGCTTACCGAAGACCCAACTATAGTGAGGACAACTGAAGACAAAGAAGCAGCGGAGACAACTAAATCTCTCTTTGAAGAAGTTGTCTCCGCTCGCTACGACGGCCAAGGCGAAGACCAAAGACCAGCAGAGCATGCTACCTTCCATCCCAGAAAAGGAAGGGCAAGAAGAGGAGGATGAGGATAATGATGTCATCACGTACTCTCCTATATATCCGGACATACAACGCCGTCTATGTGAATGGAGGGGGTGGAAGTTAAGCCACTCAAGGGTGCAGTTTGAACACCCTGAGTTCATTGAAGAAGGGAGGAGCTGTTCAAGTTTCTTGAGATCGACATTGTACTTCAGGCTCTGGATGAGGAAAATTGCCTGAATATTCTACACATCTGCAAGGAGAAAGAAAAAGCCGAGCGAAACTGAGGAAGCAAAAGCTCATGAGAAAGCCAAAGATATGTCCCCATCGGAACTGCGGAACATACGCATCCTCATCAGACATCTTTGTCGAGAAAGTGATGAAGACATGGATCCCGTTCTTTGCACAAGAGAAGTCGGACATGCGGCAAGCTTTAAGGGAATCGAGAATGATGCATGAACAACACATGATTGAAGGAGCAGGAGAGTCCTCTAAATCTCTCCTGGAGATAGACCCGTTGGGAGTAGTGCAGCAAATTGGCACAGTTATTGCTGCAACTACATCCCCTGTGCAATCGGAAGATGGGTCCAAGGGCTGGCGATGAGACCGGGAATTTGGGCACCCAAGTTGAGCCAACCCCCCTCAAGGTGTTCTACCACCGCCCTACGGTACCGAGCACTCTCAGGCGTGAGAGTCCGGGAGAAGAGTGACCCCATCGTCGGTCACTCGGTGGTGTGCACCGGTGAAGGGGAAACTCCCTCCACTACTGATGGAAGTCGGAGGAGGATGTCAGGACGACTCAACAATAAAGAAATGAGGCGAAGTGGAAAAGAAAAAAAAATCACAACAGACTGACATTGACGAAGCTCGGACAATTGAGTCTGTCCAAGCTGAGGTGTCAATTGCTTTGCAGGCTGAGGACACTGCTATTGCAGTCGAGGCACATGTTGGAAATGCCCTGGGAGTTAACACTCTGGGCACTGAAAGCGCAATCCAAGGAGTTGAGACTCCTAGGGATGCCACTGCTGAAGACCCTAAGACAGCTGCGTCTGTCGAAGGGAATGTAGAAGGCCTCACTGTAGTTGAGACTGCTGGAGGTGTTGAAGGCCCAAGGGAGGTTGAGACTTCCCTGGGTAAAGCTCAAGAAGTCCGAACATCCCTCCTGTTAATATTTTTGAAACGAGAAGGAGATTAGTGCTCTTCATGACTCCCAGGATAATCCTGACATATCCTTTCTTAGATCTGAAGAGGAAGCTGAGTCCACACATGTTACACATCAAAAGGACCCAACTGAGGATGTTCTCCCACAGACGAGTCAGTCGAGTTTCAAAGCTGCTCGTCAAACATTTAATTTTGATGATGAAGTGTTCGCCTTATTTTTAGCTTCACCGCAAGTGTACGGTGTAGTTTATAGAATAGGGTAGCAAGGTCGTATCCACGGAGACTAATCAATTAATATGCTAAGTATTGAACTAAGATAATCTTATTTTTATTTAGACGATCGAAATTTGATGATTGTTGTATTGAGATTAAGACAATTTAAATCACTAAAACACAAGATTGAGATAATACAAGTGATAGAAGTATCAAGATAATGGAATGGATTTCCGAGTTAAGGTTTCGATTAATAATCCTCTTGTTGTCCGATTCAATCAAAGCCAAGGTTATTATCAATATTCCTATAAGACGATCACAAAGCTATTTTATCCCCCTCTCGAGATGTATATAAAATGTAGATTGAAATATCTATGCTAGCATCTACTCAAAACTCAAAAATAGATACACAACTCCCAAAAGCATCAAAGATCAAATGTCCTCACAATATTCGCAAACCTCTCGATTCATGCAAATATTTGTGTCGAGTATTCAAGATCTAATATTGAAACTCATCTCTCGAATTATGAATCAATATATCAAACAAGTTAAATCATTGATCAAGTGATAAAACAAGAATAAGCTCAAAATACTCAAATAGGCTTTAAGATAATAACTTCAACTAAGATTAAAACATCCAACAAGAGTTCATTAATCTACTTCCAAAACCCGGAAATCTCAAGAGTTTAGCTACACATGATTTCTAAACAAATCATAAACAAATTGTTCAAAGCCATTACAACTAAAATGAAAGATTGAAACTAAAAAGAGAAGCAAGAAAAACTTAGGGAAGTCGACAATCTCTCGATATATCTCCGTTCCTTAAGCTCCGATGCAACCCGATTGTCTCCTTGATGTCTTCTTCCAAAAATAGACCCTTGTCTTGTGTTGTAGATCCCAAAAATATGTCCGATTCCCCTTGTGTGCGCCCCCAAAAAGCCTTCTTATACTCCCCATCATGTTTAGGGCTTAATGCAAAGATTGTGGGATTCAGTAGCCAGACGCACGCACGGTCGTGCGCCCACGCATGGGTTACCCGTGCGCCACCCCTTTGGAATACCCCAACTCTGTAGGGCGCACGGGTGGTGCGTCGGAGCACGGCCTACCCGTGCGCCACCCCGGTGAGAAATCCCGACTCTGCAGGGCGCACGGGTGGTGCGTCGAGCACGGCCTACCCGTGCGCCATCTTTGCTTGAATCCACCTTATACAGGGGTGCACGGGTGGTGTCTTGAGGCACGCCCAACCCGTGTGCCCCCTGTTTCCGTGAACGCTCAACTTTCGCTCTTTTAGGCTTCACTTTCGTATATCCACTCAATTCTCCGTGTTTCCACTTTGCTTTCCTCGTATTCTTATTCAATTAGCGTCAAATATCATGAAATTCCTACAAAATAAGCAAAGTGTAATATCTTTTCCACAAGGAGTGAATATGTAACATTTAACGCGAGTATATGCATGTTTACTTATCATTATAGCTCGAAATATACATCAAAACATATACAAAATTCACGCTTATCAAAATCCCCCCAAACTTAAAGCATTGACCGTCGATCAACAATATTTAGAACACGATAAAGTACAATAGGGAGATAAAGATAACAACGCACACCAAGAGTCTACAAGGAAATCCAAATTGTTTGTCATGAATGCTGAGTACAACTCAATCAAGCCTCAAATATCTAATCAAAGAACACGCCTCAAATAAAACAAAGTGAAATGCTCTGAATCCAACTCTCAAAGTTAAGTGTATACTCTCATCTCACGAAGTTATAGGACGTGTTTACGCTCAAATCAATTCGATGTCGCAAAATTACCATAGGCTTGCAATTCGTCTCATATCTCCGCCACTAGAGTGTATGCAATTTGTGAATCATAAAGGACTTTCTCATTTGGTTGTAATGAAGGCTCTTTGGTTTAGGTAGGAGATTTTTGGATAAAGTGACTCAAACTCGAGTGTATAGACCGATGAGCATATCAATCATTTTCATTCCAATCCCATATGCTACTCCAATCACCCCTCATTTTTATCAACTTCATTTATTCTCCATTTCCATCTTTTCTTTTGAGAATCACCTCCATTCACAATCCTTCGCCCCCCAAGTCTATCCACTTTTCAATCAATTTGTGCATTTTCAACATCTTTCCTTCCTTTTTTTTTTTTTTTTTTTATTCCATTTAACCAAGTATGCCCAATTATCCTATTTTTCAATTCCCACTTATTCAACCTCGTTCATTCCTCTTTTACTCAACGTTATACATTCGAGTATAAGGTGATGGAAATATAGTAAGATCAAGGGTTAAATTTTGTGGTTATCAAAGAAATAAGCTATAGGCTCAACTTGGCTAACTAGAGTTTTTTCACATTTTTAGGTAGGCAAAAGGCATGAAAGGCTAACAAAGATGGCCTTTAATCACATTCACAATTCACATACACATGTGGCCTTGACAGAGATACCCAAGCAAGTTCTAGAATTTTAATCAACATGAATGATACACTCAAATTACAACAAGACTGCATAAGATATAAGCAGTAAAGGCTCAAAAGCTCACAGGCTTGTCAAAATGTAATTCAAAGCATCACACTAAGTTTTTCATATCAACATGCTCAAAGTTATCTATTCAAGGCTCAATCAATCCATAACCAACATCCAATCCCAACAATATGAATTCTCAATCAACACACAAACAACAAGTTGCACATGCTTGGTCAACACACTCTCTAACCACTACTAAATCAATAAACATGCTAAAGCTATAAACGTGCTCTAATGCAAATGCAACCTAGCATGCTCTAATGCAACTATATGAAAACACAAAATGCATGAACTTTTTTTTTTTTTTGAAATCCACACACTTCATATCAAGATACTATCTCTCCCCCAAACTTAAATGAAATTATATCGCACGTAAGAGAAGATAGAATTTCAATATAAAATTGTGTGGATTTACCTGATTCATTGTGCGGGTGGTGGCCCTCCTTGGCATCTCCTCATATCGCTAGGACTTCTTCCTTCAACCATCACTTCAAATTTTATACCTTAATATTATCTCAGCTGAAGGACGCACGGGTCATGCGCCTAGCACACGGGTCACCCGTACGTGATGACGTACAACAACACTCAGGGTTTTTTTTTTTTTTTTTTTTTTTTTTTTACAAAAAAAAAAAAAAAAAAAAACAAAAACAAAAAAAAAATCACACCACAAACCGTTGGGTTGCCTCCCAACAAGCGCTAAATTTAAAGTCTTTAGCCAGGACTTTTGTTTTACTCAACCGGGATCCAAAAAAAGTGTCGATCATGCCACGCTTCGTATTTTCCAAAAGTATAGGTGATCCTTCAAAGTGTATTTAAGATGTGGATGATTCGGGATCACAATGTTGATGGTCTTTTGAAATCAAGAAATGTGCTCCTAATGATGAAAAATGGTTTATCAATCATAGTAAAGATATTTCTATCTTTACTCACATTATATATCATGAAGTCTGTAGAACATGTGAATTGATCACCATTTTCAAACATTGTTCCTTCAAGTGTATGCTTCTTAAAATTTGATACATCCGTAGTGAAGCTTACATCTAGAGTGCACATATTTTTATCGGTATGAGGATCTTCAATTGAGTGAGAGATAGAAATACTCCCGATTTAATCGACGTGGCTCTCGTATTGAAGCACCACTCCTTTGATGAATGGCACTATATTGTTCCTTCCGAGTTGGCTTGATGGTGCTTAAAAATTGGCTCTTTTGATGTTGCCCACTAACAATTTTAGCTAATTGGCCCATTTGAGTCTCAAGATTTTTCAATCGTGAATCCATAGTAGTATTGGCCAATTGTGTCAATTGCAATCGCATCTTGTCCATCTTTGCTTCGTTTTTATTAAGGCTATTTCCCATTTCCCTCATGAATAAATTTATTTGACTCATAATCGAAGTCATTTGATTCATGAGTGAAATGAGGCGTCTTCCAAAGATGGTTTGCATCTTCCATCCGACGGGTGCACCTATACCAATCCAAAAAAACAAATCAAATATTGTAGAAGTAGAATTTACAAAAGAAAAATGAAATAAAATAAAAAAATGTCTAAATTAAAAATAATTCTATCTATCGCAATATTAGCACCAAAAATTGTATTAGTCCGACAACGGCGCCAAAAACTTGTTCGCCTTATTTTTAGCTTCACCGCAAGTGTACGGTGTAGTTTATAGAATAGGGTAGCAAGGTCGTATCCACGGAGACTAATCAATTAATATGCTAAGTATTGAACTAAGATAATCTTATTTTTATTTAGACGATCGAAATTTGATGATTGTTGTATTGAGATTAAGACAATTTAAATCACTAAAACACAAGATTGAGATAATACAAGTGATAGAAGTATCAAGATAATGGAATGGATTTCGAGTTAAGGTTTCGATTAATAATCCTCTTGTTGTCCGATTCAATCAAAGCCAAGGTTATTATCAATATTCCTATAAGACGATCACAAAGCTATTTTATCCCCCTCTCGAGATGTATATAAAATGTAGATTGAAATATCTATGCTAGCATCTCTACTCAAAAATAGATACACAACTCCCAAAAGCATCAAAGATCAAATGTCCTCACAATATTCGCAAACCTCTCGATTCATGCAAATATTTGTGTCGAGTATTCAAGATCTAATATTGAAACTCATCTCTCGAATTATGAATCAATATATCAAACAAGTTAAATCATTGATCAAGTGATAAAACAAGAATAAGCTCAAAATACTCAAATAGGCTTTAAGATAATAACTTCAACTAAGATTAAAACATCCAACAAGAGTTCATTAATCTACTTCCAAAACCCGGAAATCTCAAGAGTTTAGCTACACATGATTTCTAAACAACTCATAAACAAATTGTTCAAAGCCATTACAACTAAAATGAAAGATTGAAACTAAAAGAGAAGCAAAAAACTTAGGGAAGTCGACAATCTCTCGATATATCTCCGTTCCTTAAGCTCCGATGCAACCCGATTGTCTCCTTGATGTCTTCTTCCAAAAATAGACCCTTGTCTTGTGTTGTAGATCCCAAAATATGTCTGATTCCCCTTGTGTGCGCCCCCCAAAAAGCCTTCTTATACTCCCCATCATGTTTAGGGCTTAATGCGCCAGATTGTGGGATTCAGCCAGAGACGCACGGGTCGTGCGCGCCACGCACGGGTTACCCGTGCGCCACCCCTTGGAATACCCCAACTCTCTGTAGGGCGCACGGGTGGTGCGTCGGAGCACGGCCTACCCGTGCGCCACCCCGGTGAGAAATCCTGACTCTCTGTAGGGCGCACGGGTGGTGCGTCGGAGCATGGCCTACCCGTGCGCCATGCTGCAGCTTGAATCCACCTTATACAGGGGTGCACGGGTGGTGTCTTTGTTAGATAAATGTTTTTATCATGATTTTGATGATTTTGTTCAAATGAGTTTTTATACCAAAACAATGTCCCTAAATGTTGTCCCAATACTTCCGATCGTTCTAAAATGTTTTTACTATTTTTGGAGTATTTCTTGAAGTTAATATTCGATTTAAAATTGGACAACACTTTTGTTTCAGCTCGACCGGTCGCCTATAGGGCAACCCGTACTGAGTTGAGTTTTGAAAGCGAGAAAATGGGGCGTAAGAAAAAAAAAAGCGAGCGGCGACGGTCGACCAGGTGGGCGACATCGGTCGACCAGGTGGGCGACGGGTGTGGTCGGCCGTCGGCCGCCGAAGCGCGACTGCACCTGCAAGTTGGATTTTGTTCGGACTTCTCTGTTTCGTAAAACGCTTGTCGGCAACCGTCACGGTGAGCGACCGGTCGCTCGCACCCCCTTCGACCGGTCCCCCTGGTAAAAATTCGCGAGAATTCAATTTCAATCTTATCTCTCGCGACGGCCGAACCCATGTTCCCAATGACAAACTATCCTTGCGTTTTGCATGACTTTTCCCTATTTTGTGGGATTGATTTCTAATGACTATATTGATGATTTTAAATGGTTTCTTTTGCAGCAAATCACTCCCCAAGGAGGAGCCAATGTCTGGAAATCAAAGCCAAGACCTCTCCTATAAATAGATGCTTCATTCAAGCAACAAGATACAACACTACATACAAGCAAAGAGCAAACAAAGCAAACACTTTCATATATCTTGTTGTATTAGCCTTAGCACTTTCACTTGCACAAATTTGAGGTCTAGGCTTTCAATTCTTGATTACACTTGCACTCATATTGTATCAATCATTATTGAGTTGTAATCTTGATTTTGGTCATCATTCAACACAAGACATCCTTGTGAGTATTCTTGTGGTAAGAATACACTTGGGTGATCTAGGTGATAGGTGTTTGAAGGTTGTGGTAATCTTCAAAGGTGTTGTAAGAGGGTTGTGGTAATCCTCAAGGTGTTGTAAGAGGGTTGTGGTAATCCTCAAGGTGGTGTAAGAGGGTTGTGGTAATCCTCAAAGTGGTGAAGGAGGATTGTGGTAATCCTCAAGGTGTTGTATTAATTTTTGGTAAATTAATAAAATCTTTTCTTTCTTTTTTGAAATCCATCCCTTTGGGGGTGGTAGAGGATTAGGCCCTAGGTGGGTTGAACCTCTTTAAATCGACGAGTGTTGTTTTATTTCCGCATTTACATTCTCGTCTTTGGTTGATTATTCGAAAAAGAGGGCAAAAATCTGAAAAACCGAGATAATCTATTCACCCCCTCTAGATTATCGTAGCCACTTGGACTAACAAGTGGTATCGAGCCAAACTCTTTGGCTAGCCGTTCGAGTAAAGAGGAAAGATCCATGGCTACGAATGACGCTTATCTCACCACCGGCGCCTCCACCAACAAGCCACCATTGTTCGACGCCAACAACTACGCATTTTGGAAAGACCGCATGGAGTGCTTTCTACAAGGTGCGGATTTGACATATGGAATGTGGTTATTGAAGGAGTTGATCAACCAACAAAAAAATGGAGGATGGCACCTCGACTCCTAAACCTTTCAAGGAGTTCGATGAAAATGATAAGAAGGCTTTCTCTCTAAACGGTAAGGCCTTAAATATTTTGCATTGCTCACTTACCGCCACCGAGTACAATCGCATACGAGGCATAAGGTCGGCACATGAGGTTTGGGAAAAATTGGAGACAATCTATGAAGGGACTAAGAAAGTCAAGCAAGCAAGAAAGACCATGCTTGTTAAAGACTTGAAAACTTTAACATGTATGATGGCGAAAGCATCTCCAAAATGGTGGAAAGGCTTGACAATATTGTCAATCCTCTTGTGGCCCTCGGGAAAGTCATCTCCGAAGAAGACAAGGTGACCAAGGTACTAAATGCACTTCCCGGCTCATGGTCCGAAAAAGTAACGGCAATCACGGAGGCACAAAATCTTGAGACACTCAAGTTTGATGAGCTTATTGAAACCTACTCATCTATGAAGTCTATCTCAAGGAGAGGAAAAATTCCAAATCATCCACAAATCAATCGGGTATGCAAATTATTCCTAAAGGTCTTGCTTCTTCTTCTAATAATGCATACTATGATAATGATGATGATGATGAGAGACGGCCGCACTTGTTCGAAAAATTTGCAAAATTTGTGAATAAAAATAAAGCAAGAAAACCAAGAGATAATGCTTGCTTTAAATGCGGAAAACCCGGGCACTTCATTGCCGATTGCCCAAAGCTCGATGAAGAGGAGCAAAAGAAAAGGAAGCCTTTTACAAAAAAGAAGGCTCTAAATGCGGAAGTCAAAACATGGGATGAACTACTCGAAACAACCGATGAGGAAGGAGAAACCGAACACGGTCTCATGGCTATAGACGATGAAAACAATGAGGTACACTCAAATTCTTCTACTTCCTCCATAGTTGATGACTTGCAATGTGATTTTGATGAATTGCAAATTGAGTTTCAAAATTTAATCGTTAAATACAAAAATTTGAAAAAGGAGCATAAGGAGATTAAGGTTGAAAAGGAAAAATTATTTACCTCTTATGAATCTTTAGACAAAGCTCATGCTCTTACTCTTACTAGAATTCATTCTCTTGAAACCGAAAAGGAATCGCTCACAAAAGATATTGAATGTTTGAGAAATGACGTGCATCGTTTCAACATAAGTACGGATAAAGTCACAAAAATTTTAGATGCACAAAGAGGTGAGCATTCCAAATCGGGACTTGGTTATAAGCCATTTCAAAGTGTTTTTAAGAAAAATAACCAAGGTCCGACTTTTATACGTGCTAATAATTATAATACTCCTACTTGTTTTTATTGTGGCAAAGTTGGACATTATGCTAATAATTGCAAATTGAGAAATAGCTCAAGACATGTTTGGAGACCCAAAGGTCTCAAGACTAACCCCATGGACCCCAAAATTATAGGTACCTAAAAGAAATGATTTTGTAGGTAATAGGGGCTATAACAACCATGGAGGATTCGAAATGGCTCGTGGACAGCGGATGTTCACGCCATATGACCGGGAGGAGAGAGCTTTTTACCAACATCAAGCTCCAAGAAGAGGGTATGGTCATGTTCGCAATGGCAAAGGAAAAATTCTTGGAAATGGAGAAATTGGTAACTCTTCTTTCTCTCTTTGTAATGTTCTTTTGGTAGAAGGGCTTAAGTTCAATTTGATAAGTGTTAGCCAACTTTGTGATTCAAATTATGATGTTTCTTTTAATAAAGAAAAATGCCTTATTCTTAAAAATGGTAATATTATTTGTGAAGCAAATAGAAAAGGCAATCTTTACAAAATTTGTACTAGTGATTTGGTTAGTCAAAATGTTTCTTGTCTTGTCGCCAATAATGATTTAACTAGTTTATGGCATAGGCGACTCGGACATGTTGGATACAAGAATTTGAAAAATATTTACAAAAACCAACATGTAAAAGGACTACCCAAATTGAATTTTGAAAATCTTGGCTTATGTGACACTTGTCAAAAGAACAAATTAGTTAAGAGTAGTTTTAAGCCCAAAATGAAATTTCCACTACCAAACCCCTACAATTGCTTCATCTTGATTTGTATGGGGATATTGGTACGGCTAGTCTAAATGGAAAACATTACACCTTTGTTATAGTCGATGATTATTCGAGATATACTTGGGCTCTTTTTCTTACCAATAAAAACGATGCCGTTAATGAGTTTGTTAAGTTGTGTAGACTTATTGAGAATGAAAAAGAAGATACTATCAAGTCTATTCGAAGCGATCGAGGTGGAGAATTTGACGGTGAATTTAGAGTATTTTGTGAAACCAAAGGATATGCTCATAATTTCTCGGCTCCAAGGACACCTCAACAAAATGGAGTAGCCGAACGGAAAAATCGAACATTACAAGAAATGAGTCGATCCATGCTCAATGAATTTTCACTTCCAAAGTATTTTTTGGGCGAAGCCGTAAAGTACCGCTTGCTATGTCATTAACCGAGTTTATATTCGTCCTAAAATGAATAAAACTCCATATGAGCTTTGGAAAGGAAGAACTCCAAATATTAGTTATTTCAAAATATTTGGATGTAAGTGCTTTATTTTGAATACTAAGGATCAATTGGACAAACTAGATCCTAAGGCCGATGAAGGAATATTTATGGGGTATTCAACCAAGAGCAAAGCATATCGAGTTTACAACAAGTCAAGCATGGTTGTTGAAAAATCTATTCATGTCAAATTTAATGAAGCCTCGGGTGTTGAAAGAATACCCAATGACGATAGTGATGAAGAGGATATTGTTGAACCTATTGTTCAAAGTGATGCTCATAATGATAAACCTTCTATTTCATATGATCAACCTTCAAGTTCAAATGTTCCTCAAGAAGATAGGGTGATATTGAATCTTCCCGTAGCATTGAAATTTAAGGAGATCACCCAAAAGATCTTATTATTGGTGATCCCTTGATAAAGTAATGACTCAAGAAATTTTGCCGAGAAAGCTCTTATATCTCAAAAAGAGCCTAAAAATGCTAAGGAAGCTATTGAGGATGAAGATTGGTTTTTGGAAATGCAAGAGGAGTTGAATCAATTTGAAAGAAATGATGTATGGGAATTAGTACCTTGTCCTCCATCTCAAACAATTATTGGTACTAAATGGGTATTCGAATAAACTCGATGATCAAGGCAACATTGTTCGAAATAAGGCAAGGTTAGTAGCTCAAGGGTATTGTCAAGAAGAAGGTATTGACTATGATGAAACTTTTGCTCCCGTAGCACGTTTAGAAGCTATTCGTATTTTACTTGCCTATTCTTGTTTCAAAAATTTCAAACTTTACCAAATGGATGTTAAATCCGCTTTCCTAAATGGTATTATTCAAGAAGAAGTCTATGTAAAACAACCTCCGGGTTTGAAAATTTTTCTAGGCCTAATGATGTTTACAAACTTAAAAAGGCTTTGTATGGTTTAAAACAAGCACCCCGTGCATGGTATGATAGACTTAGCTCTTTTCTTTTGCAAAATGGTTTTACAAGAGGTAAAGTTGATACTACACTCTTTGTTTTTGAAAAAGGGCAAGATTGTTTACTTGTGCAAATTTATGTTGATGATATTATCTTTGGTGCTACTAATGAATCTTTGTGCAAGAAATTCTCCAAGTTAATGCAAGGTGAATTCGAGATGAGTATGATGGGGGAGCTAAACTTCTTCCTTGGACTTCAAATTAAGCAATGCCAAGAAGGTATCTATATCTCACAATCAAAGTATACAAAAGAACTTTTGAAGAAGTTTGGCATTGAAGAAGGAAGAACCGTCTCAACTCCTATGGCAACCAATGTCAAAATTGACAAAGATGAAAAAGGCAAGACAGTTGATGAATCCAAGTATCGAGGTATGATTGGTAGTTTACTTTTTTTAACCGCTAGTAGACCGGACATTCTTCATGCCGTATGCCTATGTGCTCGTTTTCAAAGCAATCCAAAAGAATCTCATATGAGTGCCGTTAAACGGATTTTTCGATATTTGAAAGGCACTATTCAATATGGTTTATTTTATCCAAAGAATGAAATCTTTTCTCTTAAAGGTTATAGTGATTCGGACTATGCGGGTAATATTGATGATCGGAAAAGTACTTCAGGATCATGTCAATTTTTAGGCGATTGCCTAGTTTCTTGGTTTTCAAAGAAGCAAAACTGTGTTTCTCTTTCAACGGCCGGCCGAATATATTTCCGCCGCATTTTGTTGTACTCAACTTCTTTGGATGAAACAAACCTTAGCGGATTACAAATGCTCTTTTGAAAACGCACCTATCTTTTGTGATAATGTATCCGCTATAAATATTGCTCAAAACCCGGTTCTTCATAATCGTACTAAACATATTGAGATTCGACATCATTTTCTAAGGGATTTGCGTTTCAAAACGAAAAATTGAGATATCTTTTGTGCCATCTCAAGATCAATTAGCGGACATTTTTACAAAACCGCTAACTTCCGAGACTTTTGCGTCAATCACGAGCTCGGTTAGGCATAATGCATATTGAATGAGGTCTACGTTTGCATTTTGCATATTTTAAAACTTAGGGGCGAAAAATCGGATTTTTGGTTGAAAATTCGGATTTTGAAAAATTTGTCAAACAGTGGTGAAGAGGTTGAGGGCAACCGGCCGCCTCAACGTCGACCGGTCGCCCTCAACCACGACGGCCGCCCTAAGCCATTTTCTCGGTTTAAAATCATTCTGTCTTGAGATTAGTCATGTTCACTCATTTTGGCCATTTTTCGTCCCCTTTGCCAAATGCACACTATTGTCACTCAAAACTGATTTTCATGCATCCCATTTATATCTTGGACCTTATATAGCATGTTTATCATCATCATTGCTCATCTTTTCCGATCAAATGGTAAGAATTTTCCTTACTTTGCTCAATTGGGTTGAACCTGAGTTTATGGCCTTTCTTGTATATTACTTGATGAAATTATTTTATGATCATGATGAGCTTAGTTGTTATGTCTGTATTGTATGATGATTGGTATGATTTGGTGATGAAAATTTTTGGCTTGATTCATTTACAAGGGCTTTATACAACTCCTTTTATTTTTCACGCCCACAATGTGTTCGATGCAATGTTTCAATGAAAATTTCAACTTCTACATGATTCTCTCGCTTCCAAAAAGTCTTCTATACTCATTGAGATCATGTTTTGGGAAATAAAACGAGCGTATGAACTCTTCATGATATATTTCTCCCATTTTCCTTGGTTTTTAAGCCTAAATTACTCAATGGTTGAAACACCATTTCTTTGGCGCACTTTGATATACTTCTATGATGTTTTTATCTTCCTAACATTCTTTTGATGATTCCAAAGGGGAGAAACAGAAATTGGCTCGTTAGCTCAAAGAAGCTAATAAAAGCTCGAATTAGAAGCTATAAGCTATGGCTTGTTTAGGCATAAGTTGTGAAGAAAACTTAGTCCAATAGTTGTTTTATGGACTTGTTTGCATGGATATTTAGTATTTGTGACAGGGGAGCTTCTAAGCTCATGGAGTTAGTGTTTATTTTGTAAAAACTTGTGCTTCTAGCTTATGCAATATTTCTTCTTAATATGCTTGTTGATAGGGGAGCTTTTGTAAAATGTTTTTAAACGGATAGTTTACTCATAAACCGGAAAATTATTTTGTTTTTGAAATCGTCCTCTTGAAAATTGTTTTGGTTTGTAATCATCAAAAAGGGGGAGTTTGTTAGATAAATGTTTTTATCATGATTTTGATGATTTTGTTCAAATGAGTTTTTATACCAAAACAATGTCCCTAAATGTTGTCCCAATACTTCCGATCGTTCTAAAATGTTTTTACTATTTTTTGGAGTATTTCTTGAAGTTAATATTCGATTTAAAATTGGACAACACTTTTGTTTCAGTTTCGACTGGTCGCTTTCTATAGGGCAACCCGCACTGAGTTGAGTTTTGAAACAGAAAATGGGACGTAAGAAAAAAAAAAGCGGGCGGCGGTCGCCGAGGTGGGCGACCGGTGTGTGGTCGACCGGTCGGCCGTGGCGACACTGCACTGCAAGTTGGATTTTTGTTCCGAGACTTCTCTGTTTCGTAAAACGTCAAGGGCAACCGGTCACGGTGAGGGGCGACCGGTCGCACCCCCTTCGACCGGTCCCCTGTAAAAATTCGCAGAATTCAATTTCAATCTTATCTCTGCGCGACCGGTCGAACCCCATGTTTGACAAAGAAACTATCCGTTGCGTTTTGCATGACTTTTCCCTATTTTGTGGGATTGATTTCTAACAGCTATATTGATGATTTTAAATGGTTTCTTTTGCAAGAAATCACTCCCCAAGGAGGAGCCAATGTCCTGGAAATCAAAGCCAAGACCTCTCCTATAAATAGAGGCTTCATTCAAGCAACAAGATACAACACTACATACAAGCAAAGAGCAAACAAAGCAAACACTTTCATATATCTTGTTGTATTAGCCTTAGCACTTTCACTTGCACAAATTTGAGGTCTAGGCTTTCAATTCTTGATTACACTTGCACTCATATTGTATCAATCATTATTGAGTTGTAATCTTGATTTTGGTCATCATTCAACACAAGACATCCTTGTGAGTATTCTTGTGGTAAGAATACACTGGGTGATCTAGGTGATAGGTGTTTGAAGGTTGTGGTAATCTTCAAAGGTGTTGTAAGAGGGTTGTGGTAATCCTCAAGGTGTTGTAAGAGGGTTGTGGTAATCCTCAAGGTGGTGTAAGAGGGTTGTGGTAATCCTCAAAGTGGTGAAGGAGGATTGTGGTAATCCTCAAGGTGTTGTATTAATTTTTGGTAAATTAATAAAATCTTTTCTTTCTTTTTGAAATCCATCCGAGATACTTTGGGGTGGTAGAGGATTAGGCCCTAGGTGGGTTGAACCTCTTTAAATCGACGAGTGTTGTTTTATTTCGCATTTACATTCTCGTCTTTGGTTGATTATTCGAAAAAGAGGGCAAAAATCTGAAAAACCGAGATAATCTATTCACCCCCCCTCTAGATTATCGTAGCCACTTGGACTAACAGTCTTGAGGCACGCCCAACCCGTGTGCCCCCTGTTTCTTCCGTGAACGCTCAACTTTCGCTCTTTTAGGCTTCACTTTCGTATATCCACTCAATTCTCCGTGTTTCCACTTTGCTTTCCTCGTATTCTTATTCAATTAGCGTCAAATATCATGAAATTCCTACAAAATAAGCAAAGTGTAATATCTTTTCCACAAGGAGTGAATATGTAACGTTTAACGCGAGTATATGCATGTTTACTTATCATTATAGCTCGAAATATACATCAAAACATATACAAAATTCACGCTTATCATGAACCAAGCCCCCAAGTTTCATCATCATCCGATGACGCTGATGTTGCAGCTGAGGAACAGGTAATTCACTTAGAAAAATCTACCGAGAAGAAGAAGGTTATTAAGATAGCGAGGATCGATCGGCTTGCCAACCTACTCAACAAGGCCCACTGAACCGAGTCTTAACGCGCAGCTCCCACAAATGCGATCAGCACTCCACCAGGATCATCAAAGGCACAAACTACAATTGCAATCCCCTATGTGCGAGATGATACCTTTGAGCAATTATTTCCATTTTCGCTTGAGTTGCCAGAGCTAGAGGAGGAGACATCTAAAGAGCAGTGAAAATGCACAGTTCGAGAAGATCCAGTCATCCCTACCGACTCCATTGTGCCAGTAGACTTTAATTTCGATGCTGAATGGCCACCAGCTGAATCCGGTGTGACAATTGAGATCCGTGAAGTCTTCAAGAAAATCTATGGAGAGATTGAGAATATTGAACGACACCAGGCCTCATTAGATCTGCGTCTGGACAATAGAGATGCAACCTCACAAGCGGATTTACGAGGGATTGTGGTACGGATCGGTGAGTGGTGTCACAGCAGAGTGCAATGCGATATGAACAAGTTAGATATTTCAAGGCATTGTACAACAATATGTTGGTTTGGAGTGCTGACAATGCTGACATGAAGCAGAGGATGCAGGCCTATATGGAGAGATTGCATGCCTCTCATACAACTGAAATGGAGTTACTGCGTGAAATTTATCGAAAAGAAATTATGCGTGTTGAGGTGAACATGAATACGAAATTCAGCCTTCTCATGGCTGAAATGAAACTGGTGGCAGCTGAACCGAAAGCCACTTGCTCGAATTTCGAACAAAGACATGCCGCAAAGAGACTCAAGCGAGAACTCGGCTCTCGGTGAATGGACTTGGACTTCATGCTAGCGGGAATGTTCCCGGGGTTCCTCTCTCCTTTAATGATGCCAAAAAGGGGGAAGAGGAATACCGAGGAAATTGAAGGAAGAAACAACTGAGAAGCAAAAGGAAGAAACAACTGTTGAGAAGAAGAAGGGAAAAGTTGTTGAGGGGGAAAAGTCAAAAGATTTGACACTAATGATTGCTAAAACCCCAAAGAACGTCATGTCAGCCTCAATACTCAACAAACTTCGAAGAACTCCCCGATCGAACACTCTGCGTGCTATGTCGAGAAAAGAAAGATTGTAATAGAAGATCGATTAGAGTTCGATAAAAAGAGCGGATGCCAGCGTTGAAGAAGATGATGAAACAATTCGGCATTCCGACAGGAAGGATCAAGATGCCATTCCATGATAGCGGAGACGAGCCAAGATCATTGGAAGAATTTAAAACGCTCGAATCGAAGGTTACTTCAAGAACATGTCCGTAGCCCAAGCCTGGGATTTGTACCAGGGAGAAGGGTCTTAAGTTGTGCGAGGAAGTCGATAGGCAAAGCAAACTACCAACAACCATTCAGCTGGTAAGCAGAAGACTCCCGTACAATACACACCCAGAGGAGGAGGAAGAAGTGGTGGAGGAAGAGGTTTTAGACCTAGAACTTTACCCAAATATATTGAATACGTAGATCCAGGCAAGAAATGAAGGATCTACTGAGCTGGGTACGATGAAGTAGCGAATCGGGAAGTGTCTAGAAAGAATGTTGATTATATGAAAAGAATAGAAGAGGAAAATAAAAGACAAGATCAGCTGTGGCAAGAAAGGCAAGAAAGGAAAAGAAAAGACGATGCTGCGAAGAGAGCTTATGAAAAGAAGAAAGCAGCTGCAGATGAACGAAAAAGGAAGAGAACTGATGATGACAGAGATGAAGAGGAAAGAAGTAGGCAGCGAAGGCGATGAAGTGTTGCTGCTAACCCTTCATGTATTTTACTCGTGTAAATACATTTATATGTAAGTCATCTGCACATTCAATAAAGTGTGTTTGTATTTTCTCTCTTTGTATCTTAGCATAGATGCTTGTAAGTTGCTTAGATATAATTATGCTCTGATACACTTTGTAAACAACTGTGTAAAGGACAAGAATGCTATGATCAATAAAATTATTGATTCAACGCATACATTCTTTGTTTTCGCATACTGTATGTATCTCTGTTTATTTACATTTTGTTTAATGTTTTTAAGTTTTGGCATCATCAAAAAGGGGTAAATTGTTGGGAAATTATTTTGTAGATTTTGATGAATGCCATGTAAAACTTAGATTATAATGTTGGCACCCCATTTTCCTTGTAATTCTCATTGTAATAGATAGAAATTTGAATGAGCTGAGTCAAGTCACTATGCCTGGAAATACAAGAAGTCAACTGAAGAAGTGAAGTGAAGACTCCGCTGAGGAACAACTGAGTATGGCCAAGACAGAGAACCAAGGACTCGACTGAAGACGTAACAATTGAGGGACAACTGTGTGAAGAGTCAGTTAAGTCAACTCAAAGAAGCCATGTCACAAATTGAAGTGACAGTTGAGTCTTTCAATGATTGGAACAGACTCAAGTCACCTAGGGAAAATGCAGCTGCAAAGAGGAGTTAACTGAAAAGAATCCGTTGCACAGAAGTCAAGAACATTACTTAACTAAGTAATACTTCCATGCTGTCAGGTCTTAAAGTGCTTAGTCTTAGAAGCGTGCAAAAGGAATAAACCAATGGGAAGCACTGCACCTCGTGTCAGAACCTGAAAAGCTGGATACTTATTTAATACGAGGAAAGGTCTACATCTCAAGATTGAAGACCAAGAAAAGACAAGCCAACAAACATAAGTGACTTTTGAAAATCAACCTATCTCTTCAATGGGCAGATTTATGAAAGTTCACTATAAAAGGCTGAGGAAATTCATTGAGAAATGGTTACCTTGATTACCCGAACCACGAACAAGCAAGCATTATTCAAACTGTAACCTGCAAAATATTCTCAAGATATTCAAGTAAAATCCTCAAGCCTAAATCTCGAAGGAAATCAATCCAACACAAAGCTGTGAAGGAAAGACAACTTCAAACTGTTGAAGAGGAAACTTTTGAAGAATCAAAAGGGGTCTACTTTCCAAGGAGGATTGTAGGAAGGTTCAAGGTCGAACTAGTTTCAAGTTATTGGAGGGCTTCGTGATCAAATCCAAGAAGCTTGAGAAAGTGAGTTGAAGTAGCAAGACAATACCGCCTGTGAAGAAGGTTCGAGCCGGACGAGAAGCTTGATTGTGTGACCAAGACATCTCCGCATCGAGTCCAAGGAGCAAGTCACCGTGTGATCAAGACTTGTCTCTAGACCGATAACCGCTTTGTGAATTGATCATTACTTAGTGGATTCCTCCAGGAGTTGGAGAAGAGAGGATTAGAAGAATTACCCCATCTTCGAACCTCTATAAAAATTGCTTGTGTCATTTACATTTTAGCATATACATTTCTACATACTTATTTTATATCTGATGATAATTTGCTATCCAACTAATAAATAACTAGGTGCTAAAATCAAGTGTTAAAACAAAGTTAAATCAAATTCATGGGTGTTAAGTCTTCCGCTGAAAAACTCATCACAGCAAAGTTAAGGTTTAGACTAAACAGCTGAGTTATTCTATCAACAGCTCTATCGAGTCTGTTGAGTGACTAACTCTGCTGATTAACTAACTTAGTTGTCCCTTAAGGACATCGTTGTGTAATTAACTCTGTAATATTTTAAAAGGACTAAAATCGAAAAGTTGGTAAGGTTTATTCAACCCCCCCTTCTAAACCTTACTCACACCCCTTGGGACCTACAATTAAAAATAAAAACACTTGAATTATTAGTTTTCACACAATTAATTAAAATATTGAAATCACAATAAAAAATAATAAAAATAGTATGAATTTTATTTATTTACTATCTTTGTCTTTTATATCATTTGTAAAGTGTCGGTATTTTGTATGTGTACAGAAAATGTTGGATTGTCAAAATCTGCATCTACAAATGCCTCTCAGAAAAGCCCGAGAAAACTAAAAATAGTGAAAATTTTGAATTTAACACTGTAACGTATCCACTTTTAAGAATATTTTTCTGTGATATTTCAAAATGCAGTTTTTTTAGAGGCGAAACCTTTAAGTTCTTTGTAATTGTTTTAATTTTATATTGAACTTTACATTTCTAAACTTCATTTCTTACTCATTGCCGTATCTATACCAAGGAATATACTTCCAAAATTTTTGTGGAGTTTAAATAGAGAAAATGCGTCTGCACCTTATCATGGATAAGAGAATTGAACACTATAGCATCAATTGCTGAATATTTGGTATTTAGTACTGTTAGGAATTTTATTGTTTAGATTTTGATGAGTGCCATGTAAAACTTAGAATAGAAAGTTAGCTCCCCAATTCTTGCTTTGAAATGTATTGTAACAATTAGAGAGCCCAAGCCGAGTTAAGTCGCCTACGCTCCAACTTGCAAGAAGACAATCAAGGCTTGAAGGAAAACTCTTGTGCGAGAGACAGTGAGTACAACAAAGAAGAGCAGACAGAACTCGATCAAGAAGCAAGTGAGATGCACTGAGTGGAACATCAGTCAAGTCAACTCAAGAGAAGACAAGTCTCAAGTCAAGTGACATGAGAAGAGTCATCCATGATTGGAAGTGACTCTAAGTCACCTGGGGAAAGCGAGGAAATGCAGTCAAGTCGAGATAATCGAAAAAGAACCGTTACGAGTAAATCAAGAGATTTACTTAAACAAGTAATATCTTCATACTACCTTTCTTGGAGTGCTCAGTCCCGTAAGCGTGCAAAGAAATGAACCAATGGGAAGCACTACACCGTGTCGAACTCCTAAAAGGTGATAAAACATTTCATACGAGGAAATGGCAATTCCAAGAAGTGCAAACCAACGATCGCAAAGTGATTTTAAAAATGAGCCTATCTCTTCAACGGGCAAATTTTTGAAAGTTCACTATAAAAGGCTGAGGAGTTTGATTGAGAAAAAAAAGAGATGATGCGTGGATGACACACACGTGAGATATACAAGCTTATCAAAATTGAAATATTCTCAATCCTCAAGCCTACATCTCGAAGAACATCAATCCAACACTTACCCGTGAAGGAAAGAGAACTTCAATCGGTTGAAGAGGAAACTGCTAAAACAAGGGGTCTACATTCCAAGAAGGATTGTAGAAAGGTTCAGGGTCGAACCAAGTCTTAAGCGTTTGGAGGGCTTCGTGATCAAATCCAAAGTGCTTGAGCAAGTGAGTCTGTAGTAGCAAGGCAAAATTGCCCTGTGAAGAAAGCCGAGTCGCACGAGAAGCCACCGAGTGATCAAGGCGTCTCAGATCGAGTCCCAAAGGATCAAGTCGGGCCGTTGTGATCAAGACTTGTATCCGGATGTTACCACTTTGTAAACCGATCATTACTTAGTGGATTCCTCCAGAGTTGGAGAAGAGAGGAGTAGAAGAATTACCCCATCTTCGAACCTCTATAAAAACTTTGTTGTGTCATTTACATTTCAAAGATTTATATTTCGCACTTTTAATTGCTTATATCTCACGATAAATTTGCTATCCATCGATAATCTATAAGTACTAAATCAAGTAAAAACTTGCTTAAACAAACTTAAGGGTGTTAAGTCTTTACGTGAAAACAAAACCACAAGTTGAGTCATATTATAGCCAAACGTGAGTTACTCTACTAATACTCAAACTCGGTGAAGTCATTGAGAGATTAACTCTACTTGAGTGACTAATTCGATGTCCATCAAGGACACGGTGTGTAGAACTCAGAGATTTAAAAGGCCTAAATCGAAAATTTGGTAAGGTTTATTCAACCCCCCCTTCTAAACCTTACACTTACACCCCTTGGGACCTACAAGTACACTACTTCAAACACATGCAAAAAAAGGACTACTGCAACATATAATGTTCATAAAGATAGTAATTCCATATCTTTAAATAATATAAATATAATTATTTTCTATGGATTGATGAATGCTAATTATTATAATTAATTATGTGTTAAATGAACATTTGTTATAAGCTATTATTTACAATGTTTAATAACCTTCTAATATTTAGATTACCATCATTTTTACTCATTTACATAGAAATCGTATACAATATTTGTTTTATTTATCATAGATTATTGGGAACTTAGAGATCCATCATTTAATATTCAATATGGTTATGCAATTTTTTGCTATGATGAGAGATTGAATTCACGCGTTAATACTATAAAGTCAAAGTACTCTAGATGTTGTACACATGGAAAAATTCAGTTGCATTCAATGAAAAAGCCGCCTAAATTTGATTGGAAGCCTATTGCCACAAGAAGTAATCATATGCCTAGATTTGCGTAGCTTTATATTTATGACGCTAAGAATGAAGTCCGTAACTGAATGGATTTCGTTAGGTATGCATTTACTTTATAGTATTTCTCGAAAATTATATCAAAGCATAAGATATCATTTACATTATTTATATATTGTAATAAGTTCCTCATGTAGGAATATTAATTGAAATATATTCCTCATGTAGGAACAATAATGAAATTACTGATTTACACAATCGAATTGTAATTGAATTCAAAGTCATGCTAGATGAAAACAATAACATTAGGTTGGTTGTTACAAAGCTTGGTGATCATGTTTTGGAGGCAAAGACTCTTTTAGGAAACAATGATGGTCAAAAGGTATTAATTGCTTGAATGACAATGACCCTCATCGATCCGAAATTACCATTTAAGTTCCAACAAAGATAATTTCCTTTGATCGTTTCATATGCAATGACGATCAACAAAAGTTAAGGACAATCTCTCTCTCTCTCTCTCTCTCTCTCACACACACACACACACACACACATACACACACATGTTGGGCTTCTTTTGAAAAAGACAGTGTTCAGCCATATATAGTCAATTGTGTGTTGTATCCAGAGTGACTAATCTCTTAAAGGTTCTGATTTGTGATGATGGGAATAAATATAGCAACAAAACTACGAATGTTGTATACAAGATTTTTTTTTGTAATTCATAAATTGCATTCCTTTATTAACATTATTTACGGAAACTTTGATAGATTTATTAATATATTTTTGTTAAGAATATATTTGATTAAAAATGTTAATTATTCATTTTTTCAACTACAAGTTCAATATGAAAATATATGTCTCACATATATGTTTGTAATTGTTTTGATACGGCCTAGATTTGTCATATTAAATTGGATCAATATTATTTGGGCCTCAATATTAAAAATGGGTCCAATTACAAATATAGACTCTATTAGGGCTCTAATTAGTAGAATCCTAAAATAATTCCATATAAAGGAGTATTCTATACTATTCTCTTTTACATTACCTCTTCACATAATATATTTAATGATTCTCATTGGATAGAGTTCTGACTTGAGCGTCGGAGAGAGTACGCCGGAAAAACCCTCCGGCCCCCTTTCTCACTGTTGTTTTGCAGGCACAAACGCGGAATAGACGTTGGAGATCGAGTTTTCTCAATAGGGTAAATTTCTCGCCCCAACAATTGGCGCCGCCTGTGGGAAAATTAAGTTGAGACGTGAGAAAGCATCTGCGGGAGGCGATTAGCTATATAATCTTTCGTTCAAAATGCCGAATGTCTATTGAAGAGCCTGTGTAGCGATTTGTTTCTGATCGATTATCAATATCATAACATCACAAAGGTTCAGTTTATTGCAACTATGGGGATTAGCTTGAATGTGAATATTACTTTAGGTTTATCCAAAGAGGTTGCACAGATAAGGCTTGACTGCTTGTCATGAGGATGAGGGATCCTCACTGAATTCAAACTATGTCATCTTTCAATGAGAGATAAGTTTTTCCTTATGCTATTTTGATTGATAGAATCAAATAAAATGATATATAAAACACGTATCCATGCCTTTATATGTGATCAGGCCTAAAATATGGATCTGGTCTGTCAAGGAAGGATAGATCTGGTAGGTTAGGGCTGTAGATGACTGAGGGATTTACCCAGGAAGGGCTTAGGTGTAGTCCGAGCTGAGAAAGAAGGAGAAGCATAGCCAACTAGCAAAAGTGCTTCGATAAGGGCGCTTGACATGACATGTTGGTTATTCCCATATTGTAGAAATTCAGGGGCACCTTATTCGAGGTAGCATTAAATATGGAGCAACTCTACTAAGGTGATAATAAATGCCTCGCGGCCGTTCCCAGGCCACATTAATGGTAAAGCATCACGTGGCGGAAACCAGAGGAATGTTGGCGTGTTCCCCTAGGCAGCATTAATGGCATAAGGGGGCATATTTCTAAGACGCATTATCTCTGACTGTGACGTGACTGAGCCAATCTGACTTCGAGTAACTACGAGGTTGACTAAAGGATGGGGAAAGTACTTAATAGCAGGTTCAAGCCAATCCTAAGAAGACACGTGTAGGTGCAAACCCTAAAAGGTTAGTATAAATAGGAAGGAGGAAGTTCCTTTGAAAGGTGATACTGATAATCCAAACACACACTTATAATTACATATTTTCTTACCTGTGAGTTATTTTTCCTCTTTGTATAAAGACTAACTTGATCGTCGGAGTGCTAATGCTGGAATCCTTCCGGTTGTCTTGTGTAGAAAGGCAGCAGAGGATCAAGTTGGGGAATCTGGGAGGTCCTCTTTTTGGACGGATCAAGTGGCGCCATCTGTGGGAACATTTGAGCTATTGATGTGAGTATGAGTGGGGGTAGTGAGAAGGGGAAAGGGTTATTACATGCGGTCGGGGAGGACGCTTTAGTAGGGGGTGAGAATGAAGGTAGGAGCGTGGGAGAGACGTCGGGGGGAAGGTCAAATCTCATTGACGTGGAGTTCTCGCCCGTAAACCCTAACATTACGATGGAAACACCAGGAGGGTCAAACCCCATTGGCGTTAGGTTCCCGCCCATAGACCCTAATGCCACGATCAAAACGCCGGGTTTGGGGGCTAACCCTTTGGCGGCAAGGATTCCTCCCGTGAACTTAAGTGCCCAGTTTGCGGAGGAATCCCAGCGATTTACAAGGGAGCAGTTAGCTGTGTTGATAGAGGGTGCGGTAGGTTCGTCCTTGGCTGGGAGAGGGGAATAAGAAAGGGTAGGAAGGGAGATTCCTCCATCACTGGAGGAAAAGAGGGTAGACCGGAATATAGGAGAGGGAGGGCATATGGCTGAGGAAATGGGGAATTTGCAAAGGGAGATGAGGGAGATGAGGAACACGTTAGCAGGTAGGGAGCCGCTGAAAAAAGTAGTGTCGTTTAAGGACGTGGTGATGGCGGATGATCTGCCCAATAACTTCAGGGCGTTAAGTTATGAATACGATGGAACTGCAGACCCATGGGAGCATTTATGCTGCTTTGAGAATTCTGCGCTCTTGCATAGATATTTCGAGGGGGGTAAATGTCGTGTCTTTCTCATTACTCTATCTAAGTCAGCCCAACAGTGGTTTAGTTAGCTTCCGCCCGCCTCGATAGGCTCATTCGAGGAATTCAGTTCGACTTTTCTTCATCAGTTTGCTAGCTCGCGGAAGCATCAGAGGACTCCACTGGCTGTTTTCAGTATCAAGCAGGGTGAATCAGAGCCACTATGAAGTTACATAAAGAAGTTCACCACGGCAGCACTGGAGGTGCCCTCCGCGACACAGGAAGTTTTGGCGAGTGCCTTGTCGCAAGGTTTAGTGGAGGGGGATTTTTTTAGGTCAGTAGCCAAAAGGTCAGCCAAAAATTTTGATGATCTCTTGGCGAGGGCAGGAAAATACATAAATCTGGAGGAGGCCCAGAGAAGTAAGAAATATGAGAGAAGGGATAAGAAGAGAGAGATGAGCGAGGGGCAGAGAGAGGGGGTGTCGAAGAGGTATAGATAGGATAATCATCTAGGTCTCCTTACCCGAGCTCTGGAACAAGGAAGTACACGCCCCTGGTAGCTCCTAGGGCGCAAGTGTTGGTGGTTGTAGCTAATCATAAGGAGTTGAAGTGGCCGGGCAATTATTCTAATGTTCCTAATAAGCCTAGGTCAAATTTCTTTTGCGAATTTCATAACGACTATGGGCACACCACCGAGGAATGTCGACACCTTAAGGACGAGATAGAACGAATGGTGAGGAATGGGTGGTTGCATAATTGGATCAAGCGAGAGTCTTCTCACAAGGGAGGATCGGGTGTGAAGAATCACCCTCCGCAGGAAAAAGCGGGGGGAAGAGCTGCCCCTTCAGTTAAGGATCCGTCGCCAACAAAGGGGACTATACATATGATAGTGGGACGACCCACTGCTGGAGATTCTAACAGAGCTAGAAAGGCTCACGCAAGGGAGGGAGAGAACATTATTTTGGAGGTGGAAGGAGACCTGGAGGGTCCTCAGGTGTGTTTTGGAAGGAGTGACCTTAAGGGTGTATCTATGCCCCATAATGACGCGATGGTAATTACTGTTAATATGGCCAACTTCGAAGTAGCCCGGGTTATGGTGGATACAGGAAGTTCTGTTAATATTCTGTTTTACGAAGCATACCTGAAAATGGACTTGGAAATGGAGATTAAACCGGTGGAAATGGCACTTTACGGGTTTGGAGGGGCAATGGTGGAGCCAGTAGGACAGGTCGCGATGCCGGTTTCGATGGGCACATATCCTTTGCAAAAAACTGGAATGGTAACTTTTCTTATTATCGATTCATATTCCGCCTATAATGCTATAATAGGGAGACCTGCTCTTAATTCTTTCCAAGCTATTATATCTACATACCATATGAAGCTCAAATTCGTGGTGGGGGAGAAAGAAGGAGTGGTAAAGGGAGATGCCCAAGTGGCAAGAAAGTGTTATGTAGAGTCAGTTAGGAAAAGAGATCAGAAAAAATTAAAAAGAAAGGAGGTAGAGTTGGATAGGGAGACAAAGCCGTTGAAAATAAAGAAAAAAGAAAAGGAGCCAGATCTTCTCAGCGTAAGACCTGAGGAAGAGCTAATGTCTGTAGAGCTGGTCCTGGGGGACCCACGCAAGGTTACTCGGGTAGGAACCCAGCTAGGCCCAGAATTGACGGAGGAAATTGTCCATTTTTTAAGAAGAAATACTGATGTCTTTGCTTGGAAGGCGGGAGACCTAACTAGAGTAGACCCGGAGTAGGTCACCCATCATCATAATGTGGATAAGAATAGAAGGCCGGTAAAGTAGAGGAAATAGCCATGCGGAGCAGAGAAGGACAAGATAGTGCAAGGAGAGGTGACGAAGTTATTGGAGGTGGGGCATATAAAAGAAATCCAATTCCTAGAGTGGTTGTCTAACGCAGTGTTGGTACCCAAAGGGGAGACGTTTAGAATGTGTATCGATTTTAGAGATTTAAATAAAGCTTGTCCCAAAGATCATTACCCTTTGCCTAGGATTGATCATTTGGTCGACTCAACCTCAGGTTACGAACTGTTGAGCATGATGGATGCATACCAGGGATACCACCAGATCCGATTAGCAGAGGAGGATCAAAAAAGGTTGAGTTTTATAACATCTTCAGTGACTTATTGCTATGTGGTTATGCCTGTTGGGTTGAAGAATGCTAGTGCTACCTATCAGAGGCTTATGGATAGGATGTTTAAAGGGCAGCTAGGGCGCAATATGGAGGTATATGTGGACGATATGCTCGTAAAAAGCAAGCAAGCCTTGACGCACACACAGACCTGGTAGAGACATTCGAAGTATTGAGAAAGTTCGGTATGAAATTAAACCCGGCTAAATGTTCATTTGGAGTAAGATCGGGAAAATTCCTAAGATACATGGTTACTGAAAGGGGCATCGAGGTATATCCAGAAATGGTAAAGGCAATTCTAGATATGGTATCCCCCACCTGTGTAAATAAGGTGCAACAGCTTACCGGAAGGATAGCAGTCCTCAATCGGTTCATATCAAAGTCAGCAGAAAAAAGCCTTCATTTCTTCAAAGTTTTAAGGAAGACCAGAAGTTTCGAGTGGACAGAAGAATGCGAAAAGGCGTTTGGAGAGCTGAAAGCTTTCATGTCAAAATAACCCTTGCTAACTAAACCAATCCAAGGGGAGGTCCTCTACGTATATTTGTCCGTGGGTGAAGTAGCAGTTAGCTCGGTATTACTAAGGGAGGAACCGGGGCACCAGATGCCAATTTATTATGTTAGTAAGTTGCTGCATGGGGCTGAGATAAGATATTCAGAGGTTGATAAAGGGGGCTTGGCGTTGGTTACTACTGCTAGACAACTCAGACCTTATTTTTTATCCCACCGAATAGTGGTTTACATGAACTTGCCCTTAGGGCGCGTCATGGGCAGAGCCGAGACATCAGGGGCAATGATCAAATGGACCATATAAATAGGGGAGTTCGATATGGAATATCGTCCTAGGACATCCATCGCAGTCGTTGACTGATTTCTTACAAGAGATGATGTCGGAAGGGCTTTATCAATGGTCACAGATGCATGTCGCGGATCGCCACGGCGGAAGCGGGGTGGGTATTGTTTTGACTAACCCCGTGGGGAAGACTGGAATTTCTTTGTGAAGTTTGGGTTCCGAGCATCCAATAATGAAGCAGGGTATGAGGCATTGGTAAGGGGGCTCAAGATGGCGATCAACTTAGGGGTTAAGTAGTTACGAGCTTATTCAGATTCTATGTTGGTAACCAACCAAGTATCAAGGGAGTTTGAGATCAAAGAAGACAAAATGAGGAGATATGTTCGAGTAATCATAGATATGACTAAAAAGTTCACCAAGTTTACGTTGGAACAAATCCCAAGGGAAGAGGATGAAAGAGTCGATCACCTGGCCAAAATTGCTAGTTCAATGGCAAGCTGTGACACACGGAGGATTACCATATTATCAAATACCCTAGCATAGAGGGGAGATCCGGGAAATTGAGGAAGGAGACGATTGGAGATATGGCATATATCGTATTTGAAAAGGTCTAATTTGCCTAGGGAAAAGAGGAGCACCGCGCGAATAAAGGCAAGGTCATTAAGATTCTCGCATTGTTGGGGATTTACTTTATAAAAGGTCTTCCGCAGGCCAACGCCGAGATGTTTGTCGAGGGAGAAAGGGTCTTACGTGTTAAGGGAAATTCATGAAGGAGCTTGTGGAGCGCATGGGGGAAGTCGGTCTTTAGCAAAAAGGGTTGGAAGAGCGGGTACTTTTGGCCAAAGTTGAAAGAGGCATCTAGATTCTCAGTGCGCACATGTGAAAAATGCTGTAAACATGCCCCATTAATACATCAATCAATGCGGAAAGGGTCGGGAATAATGAGCGCACCTTGCCCATTTTCTAAATGGGGTATTGATATAGTGGGGCCATTCCTCGAAGCATCAGTCGTCACGAAATTCTTGATAGTAGCGGTGGATTATTTCAGAAAATGGGTAGAAGCCGAGCCGGTGGCAAGGATTGGAGAATCAAATATAAAGGATTTCATATGGAAAAACTTGGTGAGCAGGTTCGGATGGCCAAGGGATTTAGTGTCAGATAATGGTACCCAGTTTCAAGGGACGAAAATTCGAAAATGGTGCGAAGAAATGAAGGTCAGGCAACATTTCACCTCGGTAGCCCATCCTCAAGCAAACGGACAAGTCGAAGTGACCAACAGGGCTATTGTTAGGGGAATAAAGGCTAGATTGGATGTAGCAGGACGAGGATAGGTAGACGAATTACAATCCGTTCTTTGGGCTTATAGGACCACACCAAAAGAAGCAATGGGAGAGACACCTTTTAGCCTAGTGTAAGGGGCTGAAGCAGTTATTCCTGTGGAAATAGGAATGGAAACACATCGCATTCGTACCTTTGAAGAAAAACAAAATGAAGAGTTGATGAGGGAAGCTTTGGATGAGGTGGAGGAAAGGCGTTAGGAGGCGTACCTAAGGATGGAAGTCATCAAGGGGGCTATGAAGGCCTCATATGATAAAAGGGTGAAGAAGAGGAATTTTCAGGTAGGGGATATGGTGTTAAGACAAGCAGATGCGCTAAAGTCAGTAGGCAAACTAGAAGCAAACTGGGAAGGGCCTTATAAAGTAGTTAAAGTAGTGGCAAGAGGGGCATACGAGCTGGAAGATGTGGAAGGGCAGAAAATCCAGTGACCTTGGAATGTGAGCCACTTAAAGCAGTTTTATATGTAATTTCTCTGAATATCATGTTTTGAATGATCATGTTTTGAATGAATAATAGTTGAAAATTTGTACTTGTCGAAACAAACCCTGGAGGTGAGAGCTGAGCTCGAATCACAGGTCCTGTGGGTAAGTTCTGAGAACGAACCCATAGGTCGAAACAAACCCTGGAGGTGAGAGTTGAGCTCACATCACAGGTCCTGTGGGTCAGTTCTGAGAACGAACCCATGGGTCAAAACAAACCCTGGAGGTGAGAGTTGAGCTCGAATCACAGGTCATGTGGGTGAGTTTTGAGAACGAACCCATAGGTCAAAACAAACCCTGGAGGTGAGAGCTGAGCTCGAACCATGGGTCTTGTGGGTTAGTTCTGAGAACGAACCCATAGGTCGAAACAAACCCTGGAGGTGCGAGCTGAGCTTGAGCCACGGGTCTTGTTGGTCAGTTCTGAGAACGAACCCATAAGTTGGCCCAAAATCTAGGGGGCAGAGCTGAGCTCGAGCCACCCCGGGTCCCTTGAAAGATTCTCCAAGGGATTGCCCAAAATCTAGGGGGCAGGGCTGAGCTCGAGCCACCCCGGGTCCTTTGGAAGATTTCGAGATCCAAGGGATTGCCCAAAATCTAGGGGGGCAGAGTTGAGCTCGGGCCACCCCGGGTCCCTTGGAAGATTTCGAGAATCCAAGGAATTGCCCAAAATCTAGGGGGGCAGAGCTGAGCTCGAGCCACCCCGGGTCCCTTAGAAGATTTCCAGAATCCAAGGTATTGCCCAAAACTTAGGGGCGCAGAGCTGAGCTCGAGCCACCCCGGGTCCCTTGGGAGATTTCGAGAATCCAAGGGATTGCCCAAAATCTAGGGGGGCAGAGCTGAGCTCGAGCCACCTCGGGTCCCTTGGGAGATTTCGAGAATCCAAGATTTCATGCAAGGAAAAACAAGAAAAACAAGAAAAAAGAAGAATATAGTAAATGAAATTAAGCAAACTTCATATCAGGGCCATACGAGTAGTTGTTCAAACAAAATACATAACATTTTTTCAGCCAAAAACAAGCAAACATATTTACATAAGGGATAGTCTTATTACATATCATAATTCTGAGCAGTAACACCAACAGAGGCCTCATTTCCCCTAAGAGCATCCCCCTCAGTGTCGCTGCTTATGATTTCGAGGTCCAAGGCAGCATTGCCTCCCCCTTCAGCAGGTGTGGGAACGTTGGTAGAGGTGGCAGAAAGCTTAATAGGTTTAGCAGGGGGTAAAGAAGCGCCTGGCGGAGGAATGGGAACCAAATCAACTTTAGCGATGGCAGGGACATTGAGAGCAGCAGTAGGAGGAACTGTAGGGAGAGCAGCAGTGGCAGGAGCAGGAGCATTAATGGTAGCTGCGTTAAGCGCGGCAATTTCTTGGATGGCCTCTTCAAGATCAGGCACCTGAAGGGTGTAGTCCTTCTCAAGAGCCCGTCGGGCCATAATGTTCAAACCATGCACCAAGTTGAGGAGAGCCTCATCTGCAATCTTCTCTTAAACCTCCTCAGATTGCATCAATCGCTCCTTCTCAGCAGCCTACTCGTCCCGACCTTGTTTTAAACCAGCAGCCCGTCCCTCATTAAGAGCTTGGGAAACGCTCTCTATAGCTTGGCGCAACTCCTCATCTTTCTTCCGCACCTCCGAGTGGGTATGGGAGAGCTTAGTGGTCAGGGCAGTCAGCCTTTCTTCCAAGGAGGCAAAGCGACTGTTAGAACTTTGCAGATCGGTGTTCAATTTGGTGGCCACAGCTCGCAGACTCTCCACCTGACGCTCTAGCGTCTCATTAGCAAGCATGAGCTCTACCTCCCCAGATGAGGTAAGCCCAGCCCTGGTATCTCGCACAATGGAGCTCATGCGCAAAATCATCTGAAGAAATGAAGGAAGATATTAATACAAGGGGACGGAAGTTAGAATCATATGGTTAATAGGATTTACCTTTGAGGAAATATGGGCCATGTCCGTGACCCGACGCTGGAAATCATCATCTTCTAAGGCTCGTAGGTCGGCAGGGTAAGAAGATTTTCAATCCAGGTGGCATTGTCGTCAGGAATACGGACCTCTATGGGAGAAAACTGACGAGGAGGAGGCGACTCGAAGGGAGCATCGGTTTGTGCCCTTCACTCAGGTCGGGAAGTACCCGCTGTAGAAGTAGCAGTGCATTTGCGAATACGGGTCATTTCTGGAGGGGGAAAAGAGCTGTGAGATTGAGCCTCTTGTTGAGGAGCCACAGTAGTAAGAGGAATCACCATGGGAGGAGGGCTAGTGAGAGGAGGGCGGCTCTGCCCTTCGGGGTGCAAGGGCAGGTTGGCTGCTCGGTGGGATCGGATCCGTGCAGCAAGACGGTCAGTCATAAGCTCATCTAAAATATCAACAGACAATATTAGACGCAGGAAATAAGTACCATGAAATAGATCAAACTTGTATACCTATGGATGGAGACACACTAACAACTTTTGGACTTAAACGAAAGTGATAAAGCACAGCTTCACAGTCGGTAAGCAGCTGGGCATTGTAGGGATCATTGTTCAAATGACGAGCAAGAGCTTGATGATAAGGGGTAGGCTTTGGAGTTTGCCCTTGATGAGGCAGGTCCACTATCAATTTAGTGGGAAATGGCCAGGGCTCAGGAGGGGATACGAAAAAATACCTTTTCTTCCAGCCCTTGTTTGAAGAAGGAAGGCCATCCACGAATTTAGCCAGTCCTCGACTGGTAAAATAGAAAAACCCTGGAGGACTAGCATTTTTGGCTAAGTAGTATGTACGCCATAATAGAGGGGTAGGGTCATCTTTGAAATGGGTAACTATGATATAGAAGCTGAGGAGAAGCCTTATGGAGTTTGGAACTATCTGAGTGAGGGGAATGTCGTAGCTGCGGGATATTTGGGCTAAAAGATCAGGCATAGGGAAGCATAGCCATGCCTCTAATTGATCAATGGAAAAAGTGGTGAAGCCCTCAGGAGGGGCGTAAGGGCGATTAGTAGCTTCGGGGAGCTTTAGGCGGTAGGTAGGGGGATTCCGACGTTAAGGCGAAGGTTAGCCAAACTATCCTCTGATAGGGTACTTATGAAATTGGGTCGGGCTGGGCTGCACTAGAGGAAGCCATCTTGGGTTCAGGGGCAAAGTGAGTGTTGAATTCTAGAATAAGGCCTCAGTATGAATGGCGAGGAGGAAAGTTAAGAGGAATAGGGTGAGAGGAAGAAGGAAGAAGGAAGCATTCAACAATAAAAATATAGAGAGAAACGTGAGAATACTTACTTGCTTGGTTGGCCATGAAGGAAATCTGGAGGTTGGAAGAAATTTGGAAGAAGGAGAAAAAATGGCGGAATGAGGGGATAGTATTTATAGGGAAAGACGAGTTAAGGGGGAAACAACAGGGGCCCTTGGATAGGAAGTGAATCAACGGTTCCTAATCGAGCGGCAGATGATGGGACAGGCCATCATTAAACATAAATATCGAAGGGGCACAAAAACCGAAAGGTTTGCTTAATCCTTCTTTGAGAAGTCATCGGTCACTCTGCTTGTTGGAAATTCGAACAAGCATAGTGGGGGGAGTAGGTGATGAGGCCTAAAATATGGATCCGGTCTGTCAAGGAAGGATAGATCTGGTAGGTTAGGGTTGTAGATGACTGAAGAATTTACCCAGGAAGGGCTCAGGTATAGTCCGATAAGGGCGCTTGAGATGACAGGTTGTTTATTCCCATATTGCAGGAATTCAAGGGCACCTTATTCGAGGTAGCATTAAATATGGAGCAGCTCTGCCAAGGTGATAATAAATGCCTTGCAGCCGGTCCCAGGCCACATTAATGGTAAAGCATCACGTGGCGGAAACCAAAGGAATGTTGGCGTGTTCCCCTAGAGGCAGCATTAATGGCATAAGAGGGCAATTGCTAAGGCGCATTAACTCTGACTGCGACGTGACTGAGCCAATCTGACTTCGAGTAACTACGAGGTTGACTAAAGGATGGGGAAAGCACTTAATAGCAGGCTCAAGCCAATCCTAAGAAGACACGTGTAGGTGCAAACCGTAAAAGGTTAGTATAAATAGGAAGGAGGAAGGTCCTTTGAAAGGTGAGATTGATAATCCAAACACACACTTATAATTACATATTTTCTGACATGTGAGTTATTTTTCCTATCAATTCTCTTGTTAAGACCCCATAGAATCGGTTAAAACCTCAGATATATACTAGAACCACGATGATTCAATAAAAAATCATAAACTAAGCCAAGAATTCCCTGAGTAAGAACCATTGGATCATCACGTATTCCATTAATTAGATAAAATGACTAAAAAAAAAATTTCTTTTTTTTCAAACAGTTTGAAATTTTTTTTGGAGTCCGGACACGAGGTCAAATATTAAGTATGAATAAAGACTAAATTGATCGTCGGAGTGCTAACGCCGGAATCCTTCCGGTTGTCTTGTGTAGGAAGGCAGCAGAGGATCAAGTTGGGGGATCTTGAAGGTCCTCTTTTTGGACGGATCAATATGAGATACCTATTATGCATATTTTATGATGAGTCAACACATTCTCTTTGGAATTTATTCTTATGATTACTTGTCAATTATCTCAAAGCACTGGTAATAATTAATGTCTATGGTCTTTGTACATAAGTCCGCACACGCAGGTGCCTTCATGTGATGTAAGTCTAAGGTAGAGGAATGCAACACCTAAGACATGTTGATTTTTTTCCGTGAAAGACAAAGTATTTGATAGGCAAATTTTTTTTAGTCCTTTAACTTATACCACTTTGACATTTTATCCTTTTTATTTTTACTTTTGACATATAGTCATTTTTCTCAACAAATAAATTGAGATTTGGTCCTCTTACCTGCTATAGCAGGTTATTTTGACATGTTAAACTGATGTGGCATTTTTATTTTCAAAGTTTTTAATTTTCATTTAAAAAATAATAATTAAATCTTACATGGCATCCTATTTGGCCTAAATGATGCAAAAATTAATTAAATGAAACAAAAAATTTGAAAAATCTGAAAATATTATCTAAAAATTCTGAAAATTGTTTTAACAAAATTTAAAATTATTTTACTTTTTGTAACAAAGTTTTAAAAAATTCGAAAAACCATTTTAAAATCTAAAAATTAAAATATCTAAAATTTGATAATTTCTTTAAAAAACTAAATATAGTAAAAACAATATCGAAATTATTTTAAAATAACAAAAAAAATACGAAAGATGTTAAAAAAATATAAACTGTTTGAAAAAATCTGAAAATTATTTGAAATATTAAAAGTTATTTTATTTTTGAAATAGAAAAACTCAAAATTATTTTGAAAAAGTAGTTTTTAAACTAAAAGATGTTTAAAAATCTGAAATTTTTTTCATTTTTTAAAAATTTTGTTACAAAAATTCAAATAATTTTTAATTTTAGTAAAACAACTTTCAGAATTTTTAGATATTTTTTTCAGATTTTTCAAATTTTTTGTTTCATTTAATTAATTTTTTCATCGTTTAGGCCAAATAAGATGCCATGTAAGATTTAAGTATTGTTTTTTAAATGAAAATTAAAAACTTTGAAAATAAAAATGCCACATCAGCTCAACAGGTCAAAGTAACCTGCTACAGCAGGTAAGAGGACCAAATCTCAATTTGTTGTTGAGAAAAAGGACTATTTGTCAAAAGTGAAAAGAAAAAAGGATGAAATGTCAAAGTGGTGTAAGTTAAAGAACCAAAATTGTTTTTTGCCTATTTCATATTTGGTCTAAGTAGGAGAAATATGTAGTGCCCCCAATGTGTTTGATATTATATTTAAGTAAGACATGTGAATGGTGATACACACAGCCCCAAAGTTGTTTGATGATATGCCTAACTAAAAGAGAAACAAAAAATTAGAAGTGTGGATAAACTGCAATAAATCTCCAATATCAATGTTGAATTGGAATGATACCTCATCATCATTACTCATATATGGAGTTACCATATCGAAGATAAGTTTCCTATTTTTTATTCGGTAATTATGGATATGAAAAGATATTTTTATCATCTTGCATTGATGGATAAGTGGTACTCCTTATCTGAACTAAAGAAACTTGTTTTGAATTTTTATTTATTTTGTAATATTTATCTAGCAAGCTCAAGATCCATCCTGTAGGCAAATTCTTGCAAGTCTAGAGTTGATTCTGTTGATTCAATTCAACACTAAATAAAGAACATAATTTGGAATCTACTCAATGGCAGGTGTAGGTCACAAGGGGATGTGAGTAAGGTTTAGAAGGGGGGTTGAATAAACCTTACCAACATTTCGATTTTAGTCCTTTTAAAATATTACAGAATTAGTTACACAGCTAAGTCCTTGAGGGATAACTAAGTTAGTTAATCAACAGAGTTAGCCACTCAACAGACTCGATAGAGCTGTTGATAGAATAACTCAGCTATTTAGACTAAACCTTAACTTGGTTGTGATGAGTTTTTCAGCGGAAGACTTAACACCCTTGAATTTGATTTAACTTTATTTTAACACTTGGTTTTTAGCACTTTGTTAATTATCAGTTGGATAGCAAATTATCAGCAGATATAAGGTGAGTATGCAGAAATAAAGTGCTGAAATGTAAATGGCACAATAATTTTTATAGAGGTTCGAAGATAGGGTAATTCTTCTACTCCTCTCTTCTCCAACTCCGGGAGGAATCCACTAAGTAATGATCAATTCACAAAGTGGTTATCAGTCCAGATACAAGTCTTGATCACACAGCTGACTTGCTCCTTTGGGACTCAGTATGGAGATACCTTGGTCACACAAAGTGCTTCTCGTCCGACTCAAACTCTTCTTCACAGGCGTACCGCTTTTGCTACTTCAAACTTACTTTCTCAAGCTTCTAGGATTTGATCACGAAGCCCTCCAATAACTTGAGATTGGTTCGACCTTTAACCTTCCTACAATCCTCTTGGAAAGTAGACCCCTTTTGATTCTTCAAAAGTTTCCTCTCCAACAGTTTGAAGTTGTCTTTTCTTCACAACTTTGTGTTGGATCGATTTCCTTCGAGATTTAGGCTTGAGGATTGTGCTTGAATAACTTGATAATATTTTGCAGGTTAGAGTTTGAATATAGCTTGCTTGTTCGTGGTTCAGGGTACCTTTTCTCAAATTGATTCCTCAGCCTTTTATAGTGCACTTTCAAAAATCTGCCCATTGAAGAGATTGGCTGATTTTCAAAAGTCATTAGTGTTTGTTGGCTTGTCTTTTCTTGGTCTTCAATCTTGAGATGTAGACCTTTCCTCGTATTAAATGAATGTTCATCTTTTGAATCGACCACGAGGTGCAAAGATTTCCCATTGGTTTATTCCTTTTGCACGCTTCTGGGACAGAGCACTTTAAGACATGGCAACATGAAAGTATTACTTATTTAAGTAATATTCTTGACTTTTGTGCAACAAATCCTTTTCGATTAATTCTCTTTTGTTGCGCTTTTCCTAGGTGACTTGAGTCTGCTCCAATGATTGAAAGACTCATCTGTCACTTCAACTTGACTTGGCTTCTTGGGTTGACTTAACTGACTCTTCTTATAGCTGTCTCACAGCCGATACTCCTTCAGTCGAGTCCTTGATCTTCGTTCTTGGCCATACTCAGCTATTCCTCAGCGGAGTCTTCACTTCACATCTTGACTGACTTCTTGTATTTCCAGGCATAATCGACCGACTCAAAACTTTATACCCTATCTATTACAATAAGAATTACAAGGAAAATGGGGTGCCAACTTTCTAGTCTAAGTTTTACATGACATTCATCAAAATCTAAACAATAAATTTCCTAACAATTTCCTCCTTTTTGATGATGCCAAAATTTAACAAGATTAAATAAAAATGTAAACAGCACAAATACATACAGACAATGCCGTAACAAGAAATGTATGCGTAGAATCAATCTTTTTATTGATCATAACATTCTTGTCCTTTACACAGCTATTTACAATGTGTATCAGAGCAATCAGAGCATACATATGACTACGCAAATTACAGAATTTTTCATTGAACATACAGAAGACTTACATGCATGTGTATTTACAAAAGTAAAATACATGAAGGGGTTAGCAACAACACTTCATCACCTTCGCTGCCTCCTTCTTTCTTCTTCAGCTCTCTTTCTTTTCCTTTCTTCTTCAGCTGCTTGCTTCTTCTCATAAGCTCTCTTCGCGACTTCATCTTTTCTTTTTCTTTCTTGTCTCTCTTGCCACAGCTGAGTTTGCCTCTTATTTTCTTCTTTGATTCTTTTGACATACTCAGCATTTTTCCTCTCTACCTCCAGATTGGCTACTTCATCGTATCCAGCCTAGTAGATCCTTCCCTTCTTGCCTGGATCTATATATTCAATATTATTTGTTAGAGGTCTAGGTTTAAAGCCTCTACCTCCACCACTTATTCCTCCTCCTCTGGGCGTATATTGTACTGGAGTCTTCTTCGTACCAGCTGAGTGACTGCTAGTAGTCTGCTGCCTATCAGCTTCTTCGCATAGCTTCAGACCGTTCTCCCAGTACAAGTCCCAGGCTTGGGATATGGACATATTTTTTAAGTATCCTTCGGACTCGAGCGTTTTGAACTCTTCAACGGATCTTGGCTCTTTTCCGTCATCTAGAATGGCATCTGTATCTTTTCCTGCCGGAATGCATCCGAATGGTTTCAACATTTCTTCAACACGGACATCCGTTCTCTTGTCGAAATACTCCATCTTTGCTTCTACAATTTTTCGCTTTTGAGACATAGGCACAGCAGAGTTATGGAGCGGCAGAGTCACAGAAAGTTTGCTGATTATCGATATTGTGACATGACCTTGCTGAGAGGTTTCTGCAAGCATTAAGGTCACATCTTTTGACCTTTCCCTCTCAACAGCTTTTCCCTTCTCCTTCCTCTTTTCATCAGCTGTCCCTTTCTTCTCTTCAACAGTTGTCTCCTTCTTCTTCTCAACAACTGTCTCCTTCAACATCTTCAGGTATCCCTCTTCTCCCTTTTTGGCATCATCAAAAGAGAGAGAAACCCCTGGAAACATCCCAGCAAGCATGAAATCCAGTCGGCTGATAGCGTAATTTTGCTTGAGTCCTGCGCGGAGTAAGTTTGTTCGAATTCCAGTGGTGGCTTCGGACGGGCGCCACCGATTTCATTTCAGCCATGAGAAGGCTGAATTTGGCATTGATATTCCCCTCAACGCGCATAAGTTATTTTCAGGAAATTCACGCAAAGATCCATCCATCTCTTTGTATGAGAGGCATGCATTCTCACAATATTTTCTTGCATCCTCCGCTTCATGTCGCATTATCGCTCCAGAAAAAAGATTTTGTTGTACAATGCTTTAAAATATCGACTTGTTCGTATCGCATTGTACTTTCTGCCGACACCATTCCCTCGATTCTAACCACTATCCCTCGCAAGTCCTCCGCTATGAGGTTAGCATCCCTGTTGTCCACCCGCATATCCAGTGAGGCCTGGTGCCATTCAATCTTCTCTATCTCACCAAGGATTGTCTTGAAGACTTCACGCACCTCGGTTGTTATCTCGGTGCCAATGGCGGCTAAGCAAAGATCAAAATCAAAATCATTGGAACAATTGAATCGGAGGGAATAACTAGACCAACTCTTATGTTGAAGCGTCTCTTCGCTCCACGAGTCAGCACTTCTTCAAGATCGGGCAGCTCAATCGATAAAAGGGAAAGTTTCTTCGAAAGCATCATCACGTACATATGGAATTGATTCTACAATTGGTTGTGTCTGTGATGTGCCTGGTTGAGTCGAGCCTGCTGCAGCTTTGGGAGCCTGCGTAGATGACTCGGTTTCAACGGGCCTTGTTGAGTAGATTGGCACCGATCGAGCCTCACTGTCTTAATGACTTTGTCGGCCCTCGTGGAGATTCTCGCTAAATGAATTTGCTTGTCCTCAGCTGCTTTTTCAGTGTCTTAACACCTGAGTGTGGTCGATGGTTCCAGTGAGTGGACAAATGCTGGCTTTCTCACGAGCTTCTGCTTTCTCAGCTGCTCTGGCTTTTTCTTGCTCCTTGCGAATTTGCAGCATATTTATGCAGTTATCCTCATCCAGGGCCTGCAGCACAGTGTCAATCTCAAGAAACTTGAAAAGCTCATCTTCTTCCTTAATATACTCAGGGTGTTCAAACTGCACTCTTGAGTGACTCAGCTTCCATTTGCTCCACTCTCACGAACGACTCTGGATGTCTGGGTATAATGGAGAATACATGATTACATCATCATCTTCATCATCTCCTTGTTGCCCTTCCTTTTCAGGAATGGAAGGCAACATACTCGCCGCTTCCGCACCTTCAAAGCAAACATCCGTGGTAGGTGGAGACATAGTTCTTTCAAAGCAGGGGATTCTCATTGCTCTCCGCCACTTCTTCATCCGCGCTTGTTCTCCCCATACGGGTCTTCGACTTGACTCGCCGACTATCCTCGCCAGACTTGGTGTTTCTTCAATAACTCTCGAGATCGCACTTCTTCGCCATCTCGTAGATTTTTTCCGGTGAGTGGCGGACTCTTTGTCTTCTCAAGATCTGAGAGCTTGGTGAGTCTTCTCCTTCTCTTGGTTCTTACCAGATGAATTTCTGGTTCGGAGACTTCGTCTTCAGATTCCTTGCCGGCGGGGGCCGGAGCATCTTTCTTTGGCGAGGAGCCGCCTTTCCGGGCTTGGCAAGATTTTCTTTTCTTTTTGACGAAGAAGGCTTCCTTCTCTCGCCTCGATCACGTGGGCGGGCGACTTACCGCAGGGCAAAAGTGCGTCTTGTTTCTTTGTTGCAGGGGCCGCTTACTTCTTCGCGGCTGCAGGGGCATCTCTCTTCTTTGGAGGGGAGGAAATTTGATATCAGTCGGGTCGGTGATTCCCCTCACCGTTTGGTATATGTTCTCTTGGCATAGGCTCTCTTCTGGGCGCTGGACAGGTTGGCTTTGAACATCTTCTTGTTTATATGGAAAGACTTTTCATGTCTAAGGGGAATGCCTTTAACCTCCATCAGATGGCCAATAACCAGGCCATAGCCAAGTGATCCTCCAAAGGATCCATCTTCCTTGAACGATTTATTCACAACGTTCTGGCAGAGTCTGTTGTCCACGAACTCAGCCCAATTGATCTTCTTTTCTTCCATAATCGCAGCCATGACGATCAACTTGGTCTTGGACAGCTGGTTGAAGCTTCCAAACTTCATGTCTACACTCTTGGCGACGATATCCATTAGTTTATGATAATCGTCCTTCAGTAGCTTCTTCTCAGTTGTGTAGATCACTTTCACAACACACTCGGGTTTGGCCACTTCCTTCCATGCAGCAGCCAAGTTGACATCAGCTTCATATATCTCCAAGCTTTTAAACGGCAGATGCTTGATGCTCGCAAGGTCCTTTGTGATGATTAATATGTCCTCGGGTTTGGCAGTAAACATAGAACTGGGCAACTTCTTCAACGTACGTCATTTGATATTCCATTGTGAGAAAAGGTTTGAGTCCTGATTTCTCGATTTTGTCTGCTATTTTCTTCACAAGGGTTTCATCAGAACCCTGCTTTATCATCCCCTCAAAGTTCATAGTTGATCCTGTGTGGATTTTCTTGCCAAGCTTAGCGAAATCATGAGCTGGTGCCATTTTTGATGAGTTTTACCGAACGAAATCTGGTAAACTGACTTGAGAACTGGTAGGGTTTTTGAGAGAAAAGTTTGCTTTCTTTTGCTTGGGAAGATGAACAGTTTTAGGAAAAAGTGAGAGAGAGAGAGGATTGAAAACCGTATATAAGGGTTATGAAAGGACAGGTTTTTGGATTTTGAAATTCGATCAAGATCAACGGCTCAGATTTAGCACGTCACATTGCATTTAATTTCTCGCATTTAATGCGGCATCATTTATATCCAATCATATGCTTACTGTGCAGCTTTTGACTGTACCCATCATTATTATGCTGACGTCATCCTTAAAAATATTCCCGCTCATTAAAAACGACTGCATTTTTGTCACTTAGCTCATAAATGACTCAGCTTACTCCACAAATGACTCAACTCTTCTTCTCTCTTTTCGTATAGTGACTCAGCTGTCAGCTAACTCAATACATCTGACTTTCCGATATGGCTGATTCACTTGGCTAATTCAATCGATTTGTTCTATTTTCATCTTTTCACGTTCCATATTTTCTCATTGAGTCTTCTGAGTGTCAACTCAGCTCAATTAACCCTAGCTCATGCTTAAGCTCTTCAAATCTGGATTCATATAAAGGTTTGGTGAATATGTCAGCTAACTGTTTATCAGTTGAGATATATTCCAAAGTGATGTCTTTCTTTTCAACATGATCTCTTATAAAATGATATCTGACATCAATGTGCTTTGCTCTCGGATGCAACACAGGATTCTGAGTGATTGCGATAGCACTTGTGTTATCACACATAATTGGAATCTCTTTTTCTTCAATTTCATAGTCTCTCAGTTGTTGTCTCATCCATAAGACTTAGGCACAACAACTGCCCGCAACTATGTACTCTGCTTCAGCTGTGGGTGTGGCTATTGAGTTTTGCTTCTTGCTAAACCAGGAAACCAATTTGTTTCCAAGCATTTGACAAGTTCCTGAAGTACTCTTCCTGTTAACTCTACATCCAGCATAGTCAGAGTCTGAGTAACCAATAAGCTTGAAACCACCTTCCTTTGGATACCATAAGCCAACTTCTTGACATCCCTTCAAATATCTGAGGATTCTCTTAGCTGCAGTCATATTGCTTTCTTTTGGAGCAGATTGGAATCTTGGACATACACCTACTGCAAAGGTGATGTCTGTCTTGCTTACTGTTAGATAGAGCAGTGATCCAATAAGTGCTCTGTATTTTGTTTGATCTACAGCTTTACCATCTGCATCCATGTCCATCTTGACAGATGTATTCATTGGTATTTTCATAGAAGACTTCTCTTCCATACCAAAATTTTTCATTAAATCTCTGGTGTACTTTGTTTGACTTATGAAAGTTCCATCCTTCAGCTGTTTTACTTGAAGTCCGAAGAACAATGTCAGCTCTCCCATCATGCTCATTTCAAATTTGCCATGCATGAGGTTTGAGAACTTATCACACAGCTCTTTGTTTGTGGATCCAAAAATGATGTCATCCACATATATTTGAACAAGCAGTATACTCTCCCCATCTTGAATTCTGAAGAGTGTTCTGTCTACTTTGCCTTTGGTGAATGCATTGTCAGTTAGAAATTGAGACAATGTGTCATATCATGCTCTAGGTGATTGTTTCAATCCAAATAGAGCTTTCTTGAGCTTGTACACCTTATCTCCAATGGTTTTCTGCTCAAAACCTGGAGGTTGCTCAACATAGACTTCTTCTTCCAACAATCCATTCAAAAATGAACTTTTCACATCCATTTGATATACAATGAAGTTTTTGTGTGCAGCATAGGCAAGAAACATCCTTATTGCTTCTAGTCTTACAACAGGAGCAAATGTTTTATCAAAATCTATTCCCACTTCTTGGCAATACCCTTTGGCTACCAATCTTGCTTTGTTTCTTACCACAGATCATTCTTCATTCATCTTGTTTCTAAAAACCCATTTTGTGCCAATAACATTTTGATGGGTTGGTCTTTGTACCAATTCCCATGCCTTGTTCCTTTCAAACAGATTCAGCTCTTCTTGCATGGCTTGAATCCAATGTGTGTCATCCAATGCTTGGGACACATCTTTTGGCTCTATTTGGGAAATAAAACAAGTGAACATTGCTTCTTGTTGTGCTCTAGATCTGGTTCTTACACCATCTCTAACATCTCCAATGACAAGCTCTAGTGGATGGTCTCTCAGCCATCTTACATCTGGTTGAAGTAAATCAGCTGGGTTCAGTCGTCTTGCAGCTGCGTTGTCTTGAGCAGCTCTTTCATTATCATTTAGCTACAGATTTTCCAGCTGTCTTTGAGACCCAGCAGTCTCATCTTCATCTTGATTGATTGCTCCAGCTTCAACTTCAACATAGGGACTCTTCTGCATAGTTGGCTGATTCAGTTTATCAGCTAACTCTTCAATATCTTCTCCATTCACATTAGGTTCATCAAAAACCACATGAATGGATTCTTCCGTGACCATAGTCCTTTAGATTATCCTTGCCAAAAAGATACCTTCATCATCTTTAGCATCAAAAGTCTTTAGATTATCCTTGCCATTGTCGTCGATAAAACATTTACATCCAAATATTCTAAACTACCCAACATTTGGCTTTATCTCTGTCCATATTTCATAGGGAGTCTTTGTCAGCTGTCTATTAATTATGCATCTATTTTGAGTATAGCATTCAGTGTTTATGGCTTCAGCCCAAAATCTTTTAGCAAATCCCTTCAACTAACACGGTCCTTGCAGCCTTCCTTGAGAGTTCTGCTTTCTTCTTCTCGCTACTCCATTCTCATTGAGTCCTTGCTGCAGATAATTCATGAGCAATACCATTTTCAACACAATACTGAGTTATTATCCCATTGACAAACTCAGTTCCTCTATCAGACCTTATCTTTATAATGGTTTGACTCTTCTCATTTTGAACTCTTCTCATCAGCTGAGGTAACTTCTACAAGGTTTCTTTCTTTTTGCACATAAAGATTGTCCATGTATATCTTGAATAATCATCCACAACACTTCTCTTTGAATGATGCTTTGATCTGCTTTCCCATCTGGCATGCATCACAAACACTTTCCTTCTTATACACTGAGTCTAACAATCCTTCCACAAGATGAATCCTTGCAAGCTTGTTGAGATTGTCTTGAAGTTCAGATGACTCAGCTTCTTGTGCCACAGCCAACTTGATTCGGCTATACTCTTTGCTAACAGACAAGTGCTTGGTGTGGCAGTCGACCAGTTTATCACATACATGTTCTTTTGTCTGGATCCTTGCAACACAATTTCATTTGATTCAGTGTCTTTAATTTGGCACACTCCCATATTGAATCCAACATTATAGCCCTTGTCACAGAGTTGACTGATGCTTAACAGGTTGAAGTTGAGGCCTTCAACATATGCAACATCCGTGATTTCTAATCCATTTTTTCTTGATGGATCCATTGCCTCTTATTTCCCCGGAGCTTCATTTCTCCAAATATGACTTTTGCGCTCTAATCTCCTTGAATTTTGTGATTTTTCTTGTTTTCTCGTAATATCCGGAATGACCACTATCCATGTACCAGGTTCCTTGGCACTCACTGTTCCTTGAACCGCAATCAAGGAAATTGGTTTTTAGGTACCCATGCTTATGTGGGTCCTGAGGGGTTAGTGATGTAAGATGATCCAACCAACCTATATCAGAATGACTTGACTCTAAGAGGTTGCCATCTATCTGTGCCATAATCATAACTCACTTTGGCAAATTGCTCGAGGGCTTTAGGTTTATACAATTGTCTCTTTTGTCTGTATGCCTGTGTGTGTGTTTTAGCAATTGCCTTCTTTGGGTGGTTGTGATATTTCTGAGTGTAGTGCCTGTGTGCATATGTGTGTTGATGATAGCTCTTTTGCCTTTGGAATAACCTTTGTTGAGTTCTAGGCCTTTGCCATTTGGGCTTATATTCCATAGGTCTTTGCTGATATTTGACATTGTTCCAATCAGCTTGGCTTGGGTAGTTTCTACCATTCCCATCATATGTGTTTCTTTGATAAAACTTCTGGGGTTTTTGGTAGCTCTGTTTATTCTTACAGAGTACTTTCTATTTGGAGTTTGCTGAGGAACTTTGCTGGATTTCTTCTCAGATGTTCTCTCAAAGCATACTCAACTGGCTGTTTTCCTTTTCCTTTATATCAAAAGCCAGTTTGTTTGTGATTGTGCTTTGGAGTGAATGTGAGTAACATTTGGTGTCTTGGATTTTTGAGATGCTTCATTACTTGAAGATCCTTTTTCCAAAATCACTCTGGGAGTTTGACTGTGTACAAAGGAATTGAATCCTATGCCTGTCTTATCTCCGCATTCTTTTTGCCTCATAATAAGGTCATCCAATGATTTTAGATGCCTTTGTAAATGATGCAATCACATTTTTGAGATCATTTTCCCTCTTTTCTATAGCGGCTATCTCTGCTATTAGTTTAGCATTTAAGATTCTCGGCCTTGACTCTTTGTTCTCGTCGGCTATGTGACTTAGAGTACTCGGCTCCTTAGTCACCGTGAGTTTTGGCTTTTGAATGGGTTTCTCTTCGTTTAATAGTGTGTGTGAGGATTTAATGTGTTCAAAGTCTTTCATCATTTTGCCTAATGAATCATAAAGATCAGTGGGTGATGAAGTGTGTGTGTCACAATCACTATCACTAGAACCGAGTGAGATGAGTTAGAGTGTACCTCATCTTCTTGGTCATGTTGATCTTGTTCTTTAGCCATTAGACGGATCATTGCTTCTTCTTCGTAATCACTTGAGTAGTCACTTCACTACTTTCTCGAGTCACGCCGCTTCTTTAGACTTATTTGTCTCAAGAGTCTCGGCTGACCAACATGGCCTTTTTCTTCTCTTGTCTTCTTTCTCTAAAGACTCTTCTTTCTTCTTCATTCCTGTATTTATTGACTATAGGATATGAACAGTCAATAGCAAAGTGTCCTAGTTGTCTACAGTTCCAACACAGGTTCTCAGCTCTTTGATCAACTCTTTCTGTTCTTGGGTTATCAGCTCTCTGATATTCAACCTTTTGATGCTCAGCTCTCTTTGGTGGTCTATCTTCCCTTGACTTGCAGGGAGTTGAATGTCTCCTGGAGGATTCACCTTTGTTTCTTTTGTAGATCTTGTTGAAGAACTTGTTGAATATTTTAACCATAAGGGCAATCTCTTCCTGGTCAATGGCTTCCTTGACTTCAGCTCTCTTCCCATCATTGACTATAAGTGCAACTGTTTTGGGTACAACTGTCTCCTCTTGATCTTTTCTTCTCAGCTCAAATTCATAAGCTTTGAGGTCTGAGAATAGTTCATGATTGGATGTTTTTGATAGGTCCATCGAGTGCCTTAGAGCCATGGTCTTCATTTCCCATTCAATTTGGGAGGCTCCTTAGATCTTCATACACATCTCCTTTTGTGTGTATTCATTTCAAGTCCGAGAGCTCATTTGTGATTTCAAATGAATCTAGCATCCAGCTGATCCATTGTCTCACCTACAAGCATTTTAAAGTTTTCAAACTTTTGAATAACAACAGATAATTTGTTTACTTTAATTTGCTCCGATCCTTCACAAATTAAAGTTAGTTTATCCCATATTTCTTTTGCTGTTTTGCATCACTTGACTTTGTTGAACATTGCTTTGTCCAGAGTCTTGTAGAGAATATCCTTGGGCACATTGTCCAAGTTGTATCTCTTTCTGTCATCATTGGTCCACTCAGTCCTTGGTTTTTCAACTAAGCGTCGGTCTTGCTTCACCCATGACTTCTTCTCCTTCACCGCAATGCTTCTCCTTGCTTGTGTGTTCACTTTCAATATTTGCAGTGGTCCATCCTCTATCACTAGCCACATTTCGTCATGTAAAGCAGATAGATGAGCCTGCATACGATTTTTCCAATCATCAAACTCCTCAATGGTGAACATAGGAATGCGTGTCAAATTTGCTTCCATGATAATAACTTTGCTGAATAAAAATAGCTTTTTGAAAGAGCAAGTGTTAAAAATGTCTTTGAAAGATTGGAGATCTAGTTCAAGAACTCGGTGCGGAAGGCTCAATGAACCAACCACTCGATACCACTTGTTGGTCCCAAAGGGGGTGTGAGTAAGGTTTAGAAGAGGGGGGGGTTGAATAAACCTTACCAACTTTTCAATTTTAGTCCTTTTAAAATATTAAAGAGTTAGTTACACAACTAAGTCTTGAGGGATGACTAAGTTAGTTAATCAAACAGAGTTAGCCACTCACCGCACTGATAGAGCCGTTGATAGAATGACTCAAATTGTTTAGACTAAACCTTAACTTGGTTGTGATGAGCTTTTCAGCGGAACACTTAACACCCTTGAATTTGATTTAACTTTATTTTAACACTTGGTTTTTAGCACTTTGTTAATTATCAGTTGGATAGCAAATTATCAGCAGATATAAGGTGAGTATGCGAGAAATAAAGTCTTTGAAATGTAAATGACACAATAATTTTTATAGAGGTTCAAGATGGGGTAATTCTTCTACTCCTCTCTTCTCCAACTCCCGGAGGAATCCACTAAGTAATGATCAATTCACAAAGTGGTTATCATCCCGATACAAGTCTTGATCACACGGTGACTTGCTCCTTTGGGACTCGATCCGGAGATGCCTTGGTCACACGGTGGCTTCTCGTCCGACTAAACTTCTTCTTCAGGCGACGCTTGCTACTTGACTTACTTTCTCAAGCTTCTTGGATTTGATCACGAAGCCCTCCAATAACTTGAGATTGGTTCGACCTTGAACCTTCCTACAATCATCCTTAGAAAGTAGACCCCTTTTGATTCTTCAAAAGTTTCCACTTCAACAGTTTGAAGTTGTCTTTCCTTCACAGCTTTGTGTTGGATCGATTTCCTTCGAGATTTAGGCTTGAGGATTGTGCTTGAATAACTTGATAATATTTTGCATGTTAGAGTTTGAATATAGCTTGCTTGTTCGTGGTTCAGGTTACCTTTTCTCAAAGTGATTCCTCAGCCTTTTATAGTGCACTTTCAAAAAAATCTGCCCGTTGAAGAGATAGGTTGATTTTCAAAAGTCACTAGTGTTTGTTGGCTTGTCTTTTCTTGGTCTTCAATTTTGAGATGTAGACCTTTCCTCGCATTAAATGAATGTTCAGCTTTTTAGAATCTGACACGAGGTGCAGTGCTTCCCATTGGTTTATTCCTTTTGCACGCTTCTGGGACTGAGCACTTTAAGACATGGCAGCATGGAAGTATTAATTATTTAAGTAATATTCTTGACTTTTGTGCAACGGATCCTTTCGATTAATTCCTCTTTTTGCCTTTTCCCCAGGTGACTTGAGTCTGCTCCAATGATTGAAAGACTCATTTGTCACTTCAACTTGACTTGGCTTCTTGGGTTGACTTAACTGACTCTTCTTATAGCTGTCTCACAGCCGATACTCATTCAGTCGAGTCCTTGATCTTCTTTCTTGGCCATACTCAGCTATTCCTCAGCGGAGTCTTGTCTTCACATCTTCAGTTGACTTCTTGTATTTCCAGGCATAGCTGACTTGACTCCGCTTATACAGCCCTATCTATTACAATAAGAATTACAAGGAAAATGGGGTGCCAACTTTCTAGTCTAAGTTTTACATGGCATTCATCAAAATCTAAACAATAAATTTCCAAACAACAGGAGAATATGGCTAGCTTTTAGTTATATTATTACACTTTTGTTTGAAGAATAATTAAATGATGCATAATGATGTTATATTCATAAGAAAAAGATTCATATTGCATATGAGACATTATTATAGAGTTATTATAGCTAGTATCATTGTGGGTATTAGTTATTGATTTTTGTAATGATTTTCTTATGGTGGTGGTGTGAAACTTATTTCAGGAAAAGTATATCGAAGTTTCACTATTGAAACGAAAGAAGTTACATGCTTTTGATAAATTTTTTGGACAAGAATCAAAGTGACACCTTATAAAGCAACAATGGTGGCATACTAAAAGCCCTGAGAAAATTTTCGTACTATCGCCCCCGATTTTCGGAGCTTACTCTAGATTATGCATGTCGATTGAAATCATAGTGATGTTAAAAGAAGAAAGCATGGTGAAGATTAAGTGAGGTACGTATCTAAATTGATCCTGTTTTATTGGAGGTAGCTGGTTTTCTTGAGTTATGGGATGTAAACAACCTTTGCGTCTTACATGATCATCTTTTTACCACATGCCAGAGTTAATTACTTGGTCTTACAATAAAGAGCACAATTCCTTCAGTAAGACTTATCTGATTGTTGATTGAAAATTCTAAAGTACATGAGATAATACTTTGAATTCTTGGAGGATTTGTCTTAAGAGCCTGATTGGAGAATTATTAGCAAACTTGAGGGAGATTTTCTTAGCTTGTGGGTTGTCTTTATTCGATTGAAATAACGTTAGATGAAAAATTCCAAGTGGAAATTCACCCATCTATCTATAAGAGATCATGCAAGTGATTAGATCAGGAGAAAGCAAGACTGAGTGTGGTTTATGAAAATTCAATGGCTTTCACAAAAGATTAAAAGAGAAGGTTTGATATCATCATTTGTGAGCGAGCCTTCATTTAATTGGTTTTTGACCACAAGCCTGGCATCCAAAAGGAAAAAAGAAAAAGGAAACGCTTGAGTTCTTGTATGATTACTTGGAATGATATCATTCAAAATGGCAATAATTTATTTCTTGAGAGCGGAGTCACTAAATTGTATTTTTGGAGACTTGTGTGATTATAATTTTTAGCTAATGATCTTATGCCTTCAGATTAAATTATGGAGCTACATTTATTGATCTCACAAGACAGGTGAGATTTCCAATTTGATTGATTATGTTGATGATAATTCCATTACTCTCTACAGCTATGGTTCGACCCATTACCGAATAGTGGAAGCACTCATTTCAAAGACAAGTTTAAATTTTGTTCTTGTGATGCTAATATGGAGGTCCCATTAATGATATACGGAGAATGCTTTTACTTTTAATCTTATGATGATTATTATATTTATTTAGAATTGTTTTGGCGAAATGCACATGACGTGTAATTCGTGTCTATTATTCTTTAACACAATAGAGCGTTACGAGTTGAAATAGTAAAGGCTTACTAAATGAAAGTAATATTGCATGGCACACTTCTCAACTTAGTGACAGTTTTCACTAGCTATTTAAATAGATTGATGTATTGAGTGATTAAAATCAAAATTTTAGTAAATGATTACATTTATGCTTCAATTCACGTATCTGAGTCTTCTGATTAACCAAGAAAGAAAGTTCCATTTCTATAGTTGTCCAACAGGGGACGTCCGCCTAAGGAATTTCGTTTGAATCATTGACAGTCCTTATGCCGACAAGAAAGAGGAAAATTACAAGGTTGGATTTCTTGATAATTAAAGTCGTCTGGTTTGAACGGCTTTGAAGTTGGGTCAGACGAGCTATTTCTGGGTTCGAACAGCTTCTGGGCTGGACCAGATGAATTTATTTACGGGCGATGGAATTGTACCAAACTTGTCTGTTTTGAACGGCTTCAAAGCTGGGCAGACGAGCTATTTCCTGGTTTGAACAGCTTCCGACTGGGCCAAATGAACTTATCTATGGACGATGGAACTATCCCAAACTCGTCTGGTTTGAACGGCTTCGAAGCTGGGCCAGACGAGCTATTTCCTAGTTTGAACAGCTTCCCAGCTGGGCCAGATGAACTTATTGATGGGCGATGGAACTGTCCCAAACTCGTCTGGTTTGAACGGCTTCGAAGCTGGGCCAGACGAGCTATTTCCTGGTTTGAACAACTACCGGACTGGGCCAGATGAAATTATTTGCGGGCAATGGAACTGTCCCGAACTCATCTGGTTTGAACGGGCGGAAGCCGGGGCGGAGGAGCTATTTCCTGGTTTGAACAACTACCGGGCTGGGCCAGATGAACTTATTTATGGGCGATGGAACTGTCCCGAACTCGTCTAGTTTGAACGGCTTCGAAGTTGGGCCAGACGAGCTATTTCCTGGTTTGAGCGACCGTGGGCGGATGAACTTATTTACGTGCGATGGAACTATCACGAACTCGTCAGATTTGAAAAGCTTCAAAGCTGGGCCTAACGAGCCATTTCCTGGTTTGAACATCTTCCGAGCTGGGCCAAATGAACATTAATGGACAGATGCCCTTCATTTTATGGGCGGCTGCCCTTGACGAAGATGACAGATGATTGCTTATTAACCAACACTTCGATGTTAGGAACTTCAATCGAGATAGGTCATGATTCAACAAAGATGAGAATGACTCTACTCTTATAGTTCATGACATGATGAACTACAAGAGTGGGGGGACTAATTGATACGGCCTAGATTTGTCATATTAAATTGGATCAATATTATTTGGGCCTCAATATTAAAAATGGGTCCAATTACGAATATGGACTCTATTAGGGCTCTAATTAGTAGAATTCTAAAATAATTTCATTTAAAGGGAGTATTCTATACTATTCTCTTTTATATTATCTCTTCACATAATATATTTAATGATTCTCATTGGATAGAGTTCTGACTTGAGCGTCGGAGAAGTACGCCGGAAAATCCTCCGACCCCCTTTTTCACTGTTGTTTTTGCAGGCACAAACGCGGAACGGACGTTGGAGATCGAGTTTCTCAATGGGGTAAATTTCTCGCCCCAACATGTTTATAGTGAGGGAGAGTGCGTTTGAAAAATAGAATGATAGATCTAATAGTAATATAGAGATATGCATATATTGAGATAAATCTAAACCAGCTGAATTTGACATTTAAGTCCATAATTAAAAATATAAATTTGATGTCTAAATTTTTGTTTTTATTTATTTTATATTAATATTATTATTAAAATAAAGTAATAAATACCAACTCATGTTCATAGATAGTTTCATTATAAATTAATAATATTAAAATAATAATACACGTGCAACGCACAAGCGAGATTACTAGTTTAGTTACTATTGCCCATATTAATCAAATAACAATGTAATCAATTCTATTAGGTCTTTGTTTATATTTAGATTAGATTATCCATAATTCATATCATTTGGAGTTTGGCCTATTGGGCCATTCCGAATTATAGCTCATCATATGCTTTAACGTATGTTTACCGTACATTTGGAAATAATTGTTTTCTTCTTACAAACATGTTTGATTTTATTTTTTAAAACAAATTATCACATATTTATATTCTTCTTTTTAATATAATAACTTATTTATTTTTTTGACACATCATATATAGCTATTGCCCAACTTATAAATGAAGATTTTCTTATCACAGCTTCATTTGGTATCTTTTTGTTCTTGGAGAATGTACTTGGAGAATGTGTTAAGCGAATGTGCATTATAACATGAGAAAAATATATTGAACAATGTTTTTGATCTTTTCTTTTTTTCCAAAAAAAAAAAGGATAGGGCAGTAAAACAATATAGGTGAAAGACGCCAGTTAAAGTCGGTTTAGGGGCTAATGTATAATTTGTGGTTCTTGGTTATTCATTCTTAATTGGACTCAAAATACCACCCTATACTTAAAAAAAAAAATGTTTTTGAGAAAAATAAGAATTTTCATTAAAATTGCTGGAAGCAATCAAAACACTTATTGACAATGAAGAACCTGTCAAAACAATCAAATCTGATAAATAAAATTTATCAAATGAATCTACTGGACTTACAAAGGTAAAACCAGCATATGAAACACAGTATAAACAAAATGTTACAATTATTATAACAAACTCGTATCAATGAATTTGATCTTGGATTGATCATTAATTTCCATGAAAGCCCATTGGATCTAAACAACACAACAACTAATCTTCTGAACAGATACCACATAGAACACCACTTATTAAAAAAATAAAACTTCGACCTATTAAGTGATGGGGATTCATCACATGCGATATTATATTCGAGAAATAAACCAGAAAACATACTTGGATTTCAGAAAAATGAAATGCAAAAAGTACATAAATTTAGACCAAGGCTAAAGTTCGACTCTATGTCTTTAAGACGAATTGTCCCGCTACGGTGCCCACGGTTGAATAGCAAACGTCTCCCAAGATACAACGGTCTCCTCTTGCTGTAGTAGCACTCCAAACAACAAGAGACGGCGAACTTCGAATGTTTTGTACTCTCTCTTTTATTTTTTTCGAAAAAGTTTGACAGAAAATATGCTTATAAATGTATGCAAAATTGCTTATAAAAAATCTGCAGATTGGGATATAAATAGATACCAAAAGTCACAAGTGAAACAATACAACTGTTCGAACGTACATGTCTATTTATTCGAACAGACACGTCCATTGGTTTCAAACGATACGACACAACTATTCGGATAACCTTTTCAATCCAAATAGATTCAATGAACTGTCACACCTTTTGGCAATAATTTTTCGTTCATCCGGAAATATCTATAATATTTCTAACATTAAGGGGATAATAATGACAAATAAAATATGGTTTCGTGCATCCTCCATCTAGGGAAGATGAGAGAAGAAGCAAACGAAGACGGGATTGTCATAATACGATGAAAGAGAGAAGAAACATTGATAATTGGGATTGTCGTAATACGATGTGGCTTTTTTTTTTCTTTTTTTCTTTATGGTCGCTACATCGCTACCCACAATATATCATGTCATTTTCTATTTATAGAAACAAAATTATCAAACATAATCTGAAATTCCAATCAGATGCTAATTCTTCTGTCCTCAATATAATTTCTTTGTTTTGAACGTTCTAAAATAGTACTCTATTTTCTAAATTCACACTTTAAAATAATCACACACAATAAATATTCGACAATCACTTTTAAGTTAATTAGAAAATAATATTTTTTTTATTTTATCGATTCTCATCTAGAAAACGAAATCATAAGTCAAAGTAAAGGGTAAAAGTCGAAACGCCGCAGGAGTATCATTTAAAATTTCTCTTATTTTCCTTCAAAAAAAATATATTCTCTTCTTAAAAAATCAAATCAAATTGTTGTAAAATATATAACTTCAAAGATTTAATATGATCGGAAAAGTCAAACCGGCTAATTATTATGGGGAGAGGGAGTAACGTAGCAGATGTGGTTCATTGTGTTGCATTTACATGGTCATGGACTCATGTGGCAGGACTTCATTTAATTTTATCACACTGTTTAGATATATAATAATAATATTTTCTTAAATTGCTTTAAAAAAATCCACTTAAAGATATGGGGATAAGCCATCTGAAAAAAATATGCACCAAATCTTCAAAATTATTAGCTGAAGTGTGAACATTTTTTTTCCATCACAATTTGACTTTGGAAAAAGAATTGCATCTTGAACTATATATTTTTCAGACCACATGCTATATTGACAAGCTAATTATTTTATGAATTGATAAACTTTCTTTTGAGTATATATTAGATAGAGATATTGTCTAAATTCAATAACAAAGTTAGTATTTGCTAAAACTAACAGTAGTTATAGAGAGAGAAAATATAAAAAATTCATTTCACCAAAATTACTTTACAGATGCAGCTGGGTTACACTTTTATACAAGTGGAGAGTAAATGACAACTGTAAATGATAATAGCAACTTTACTCTAACTGACAACTCTAAGCTATTAACACTTTTAGCTAATATTATAACAATATTAATCCTTTTATTGTATTTGAAAGAATTATAGCACGGATATTTACCAAAAGTTTTGCAAAGTAAGGATGTGATTGCAAATGTGGTCACATTCACAATAACATGCAGCGGAATTTTGAAAACAGTAACAAGACACACGAAATAAAAATTGTCTACAAGCCAACAGGCTTGTAGATGTGCCAATATGGCAAAACTTTCCGCTAGTAAAAATTGTTTGATTCCGTATACAAAAATACTAAAAACCAACTAGTAGAAACTCAACGAAAAACTCTTATCTAGAGTATATCTGATCTATGTAATTCAACTCATCTAACAATACACATATGTGGACTTCGTTAATCACAATACTAAAAAACAATGGATGAAAAGCTAACAAACACAATCTGCAGGGCTGAATGTGATCTCAGATGTAGTCACATTCGAGATCCCATTCAGGGCAGTTCAAACTCCTTGTGCTTGAATGATTTTTAACCCTCTCAAGACTCTTGTAACTCTTGTGTATTTCTTGTGTATTGATTATGCACGTCCTCTTCCCTTTATATAGTCGTCCAAACCCTTGAAGAGACCTAATACACAAGGAAAAAAGATATATACAAATATATGACAAGTAAATCACTTATGTTAGGAAACAAGATAACTATCCAAGAGTCCTAATATATCAATACCATATCAATATGATTTCTTTCCAAATCTAAAAAGTCCTAATCATACCATAAGTCTAAAAAGGCAAAACAAATCAAAATCCAATCTTTATAATTTAGGAAATTATTTTAGGCGATAAAAAATCGCCCTAACAATCTCCCCCTTTTTGCCTTTCTGGACAAAACACTTATCAAGCACAAAACAAACAAACTCCCCCTAAGTATAACAACTCCCCGTGAATATCATGCTGATAAATAAAAACTAAAACATATGCGATCACATTTCAGGTCACATTTATAACTGCATCAAAAAATAACATACGAGAGTTTATCAAGTTATCAACAGACAAAACAGGTAAACCTAGCAGAAGAGTAGTTTTAGTACATCCCAGATTAAAAATTATAAAGTTCATCAGTGGACACATTCGTGTCCATCTGTCCTTCAAAATCAAACTGAAGGCCTTCATCACCTTCATTATGTCGATCGGTGGTGCAAAGAACACCATCTTGGGGCTGCGATCGATTCGGTTAAAATTAGAGCATCGATCCTGGGCGTCTCGGTCTCCATAACTCCCCCTTGAGCAGTTTTTGGTCCAGCTGTATGCTCTCCCCCTTTTTGGCCAGAAATAAAGCCAAGGATATGTTGCAATTGAGACCGAAGAGCAGTGAAGTGAGCAATCTGTTGCTCAGCAAAAGCCAGCTGAACCTGTAAGAAAGCAATAGAAACAGGTATAGAGAGAATGTTAGAGAAAATGGGAGTGGGAATGTGGCCAACATCCGGAACCACATCCGGGACATGGGTATCAGCAGTTGGAGAAACAGCTAAGGTCGGAGTCATAGGAGCAGGCGGAGCATCTCCAGAATATACGAGGGGCAGATCAACAATGCAATTTTGGGAACTGAGCAGGGCTCGGGACACATGAAAGACCCCAGGCTGGTTCGTAAAGTGATCACTCTTCTTTGTCTCAAATCCTTGTGATACCAGGATTTTATAGATAAGGTTGGGGAATGGCAGGGACCAACTCTTAGATTCATTGGTAGCAAAGAATGTGACCTCCTCGAAAGCTAATTTCCCAAAGTTAAACGGTAGCCCTTTTCCCAATTTGGTGTAGAAATCGTGCATGCGTCCTTGTGGCAATGGAGTTATTCTTCAAAGGAGACCAGTTGACACAACATATCTTATGCAAAAACCCATAGAAGGACGTAAGGCGGGAGAAGACAAGCTTTTTGGGATGGGCAGGCCAATCTTGCATACGTCCACCAGTGAGAAAATGGGCCATTTCATTGTAATCAGAGGGCACCTCAATTTCCTCAAAATCAGGCATGTCAAAGAACTGATTAATGACCGAGGGACTTAACTCGTATATCTTATTGCGAACAAAAACTTTGCCAAACTTAGGAGAACGACGAACAACTATTCTTGTAGACATGTTGGCATAAAACTCACAGACCACAGAGCCAATATAAGGTAGAGCAATGTCAATCGTGGTTAACAAATTGCGTTCTTCAAAAAATCGATTCAAGTTACACTTTTCAAAGTGCTCATAATCTCGATTCTTCTCATCAATAAATGAAGGGGAAATTAAAGCATGAAACCTGGAAGCTGCAACATCTGTGTAAAATTGCTCAGAGTGAGGATGTTCAATATCAAACTCAGAGTCAGATGTGTCGTCGGATGACATCAAATCCTCCTCTATATCTGCAGCAGCAGCCTCCTTCCGTTCTTCAGCCATCATTTCATCGCCCACTTCATCTACCATGGCCTCAAGACCAATCTCAGGATCTGGTTCTTTTGAAGCATCAAAATCCTCGTCACTTGAGTCATCGAACTCAGAACTCGACTCAGCTGCAATGGGTGTTGGCTGAGATGTGGTCACATCCTTGGCCACATCTTTGCCCTTTCTGGCTTTCTGAACCATATGTGCCAAAGGAACATCATCATCACTATCTTTGGGCACATCTGGTATATTTTCTCTGGGCTGAATAACAAATTGGTTCACATTATCGTCAGAGTCATCGAAGGACACGTGCGGAATAGGCAAATCATCTCCCATTTTTCCGAAGTGCCCTCTAAACCAGTCTTGTGCTTCTTAGGTGAAACTTCAGGGGTAGAACTAGAATCTTCGAAGTCCTCTGGGGAGTATCCTCGGAGCCTTTTCGAACGACGTACATTAGGGTTTCCCAAAGGTCTATGAACAGTGTGAATTACCTCAATATCCGGAGGATTTCGACGTCTATTTCATTATCCTTATCCCTCGGAAGAACATAGGCAAAGGCCTCGTCTTGAAATGGAACTGGGATGATAGCAGTCGGAGTCGTACTAGGAGGGGATGAGTGTACAGTTGGAGAGGATTCTAAACCTGGTCCTGTGGTTGGAGCAGTAGGAGATGCAGTCCCAGATGTAGGGACATCTTCAACCCCAGATGCAGGGGTATCTTGAACTAACTCGGGAGCAGAGATTTTTGGAGACGGAGGAAGGATGATTTCTGCAATGACCTCTGTGGGAGTGGAGGAAATAGTTGAAACAGTATCAGGTGGTATCTAACTCTCAGTAATCGTAGAAGAAGATGGATGTCAAGCGGTGACGGAGATGCGATGTCGTCGATGGGGTTCCATCTCTCCGACAAAGATTCGAATAAGACGTTCTTCCATGGACTTGTCAGACTTCGGGCTTTCGGAATTGTGGGAAGAGGATGAAGATTTGCTGGGACTTCCAAACAGGTTCTTAATGGAGGAAACAAATCGAGCCATGATGATGGAGAAGAGCCTTGAATCTGAAAAGAATCTCAACCACACAAGAACTTCGAAAATTGTGAGAGAAAGTGGGAGAAGTGTACTCAAGTGCCTGCACGTAAATTGGGATTACAAAGAGTCATAATTAGGCACGTAAATCGAAGTACAATAGAAAGAGTTTAATTAGGAAATAATTCCTCATGGTACGAAATCGAAAATTAAGGAAAGGAATCAGAAGTCCAATTAATCCCAAACTCTAGTTCACAAAGTGTCCAAATTATGTCAAATTGTGATATGGAAAGTAAGATCACAAAAAGATTTACCCATATCCTCCAAATCGGTTCAACCCACAAAATATATCCATCAAGATTTTCAAGATTTTGAGAAGAGAAAAATATCACTCTCAGATTATATATGGAAACCAAATCTCAGCAAAGAATCCAAAATCACCAGGACATGCAAAATCCTAATATGCCTAATGCAGCAAAAAGGAAAAACGCACACAAGAGGTGAAAAGTGCTGCAGTAATGGATATAGGTTCAAATGTCGTCCCAGTTTGAGTCACACATGTACTAGCTGATTCAATGAATCACAATCCGAAATCCAAGCTTATCAAAATTTTCGAGTTTTCTTCTATTTCTCCGAGTCTCATGAGGGAGTTAACCATCAGGGAGCTTTCACTCAAATGCCAAAGGTAGCTCTTTTTCACATGATCATGCATTTTTAGACAGCAATACGCTTGAAGAAATTGGTCACAAGGAATAGCTTCACACAATGGGTTGGTAGCTTTCCTAGAAGGCCTCCAAGCATGATCAAGACTTTATTCATAACTCAGCTACTGGAAAAAATATCATCATCATTTTTTTTTTTGAATTATAGAGATCAACTCACACCAGCTTTCCAAGGGAGACAATATATGTGACTAGTTCGAACCATCAATCCACTTTTTGCTTATATGCATGAAAGCTTACAATGCAGGGATGCCTAAAAAAATCAAAAAGAAATAGAGGAGAAGAAAAAAGATGCAGACTTTTGGATGTCACAACGGATGTGATTTACAATGCTATGACATCTCGTGTAACATTTCAGAGAACACACAAACCGATAGACTTCCTTAGATTGGAGAATCTCTCAAAATCCAAAGCCTTGGTGAAGATGTCTGCAAGCTGATTTTCAGTAGCAATATACTCAATTCGAATTATATTTTTCTCAACTAAATCTCGAATAAACTGATGTCTAATATCTATGCGTTTAGTACGAGAGTGTTGGACATGATTTTTTGAAATATCAATCACACCCATATTATCACAATAGACAATCAGTGTTTCACTTTGCAAACCATAGTCCTCAATCATTTGGTTCATCCATAAAAGTTGTGTGCAACAACTCCCAACTGCTACATATTCTGATTCAACAGTCGAAAGAGATACACAATTTTGCTTTTTGCTATACCATGAGACCAAATTATTTCCCAAATAAAAACATCCACCAGTTGTACTTTTTCGATCAACAACATCTCCAGCCCAATCAGAATCACTAAATCCCACAAGATTAGTGTTAGTGTCTTTTGTGTACCAAATTCCCAAATCAGTAGTGCCCCCTACGTATCGAATAATACGTTTTATGGTTTTTAAATGAGTAACCTTAGGATCTGATTGATAACGAGCACAAAGACAAACATTGAACATAATATCAGGACGACTGGCAGTCAAGTACAACAAACTTCCTATCATGCTTCTATACAAGGTGTGGTCAACACTTTCAGCCACATCTTCTTTACTCAACTTTTGACTCGACCCCATGGGAGTCTTAAGGTGAGAGGCATTTTCAAGATCGAATTTTTTTACAAGATTCTTAGCATACTTGCTTTGTGAGATAAAAATTCCTTTCTTTAATTGTTTTATTTGCAAACCCAGGAAGTAACTTAACTCGCCTACCATACTCATTTCATAAGTGGAGGACATGCAAGCAATGAATTCATTTAACAGTTTATCAGAAGATGAACCAAAAACAATGTCATCGACATAGATTTGAGCAATCATGATGTCATGGTTTTTCCTTTGAATGAAGAAGGTTTTATCAACTTCACCACGTTTAAAGCCAATTTGAAGAAGATACTCAGTTAGCCTACCGTACCAAGCTCTAGGGGCTTGTTTGAGACCATAGAGAGCCTTTTTAAGCTTATACACGTGGTTAGGCTTAAAAGGGTCCTCAAAGCCTTTAGGCTGTTCAACAAAAGCTTCTTCATCTAGAAATCCATTTAAGAAAGCACTTTTTACATCCATTTGGTGAAGAGTTAATCCTAAGTAACAAGCAATAGCAAGCAACAAACGTATGGACTCAATACGGGCTACATGAGCGAAGGTTTCATCGAAATCCACCCCCTCAACCTGAGTGTACCCTTGAGCGACTAAACGAGCTTTGTTGCAAACAATTTTCCCAGATTCATCTGTTTTATTTTTTAAAATCCATTTTGTTCCAATGACATTAACATCCTCTGGCCTAGGGACTAAAAACCACACATCATTTTTGACAAATTGATCAAGTTCCTCTTGCATAACATGTATCCAAAATTCATCTTTGAGAGCTTCAACAACATTCTTAGGTTCAAAGTTGGACACAAAACAACATGTTCTCACATTGATACAATCAGTAGACAAGCAGACCATTCTTACCATATCACGATAGTTCACTCTACCTTTCCCTCTTGTTTTAATACCATCAGTAGTGTTACCAATGATCTGAGACGTAGGGTGATTTTTCTGAATCCTTGTAGGTATGTCACTGCCACGATCCACGATTTGGTTATGCATTTGAGATAGTTGTGGATGGGGCTTCAGTCACATTCTCCATTACATATGTGCCTACATCCTTCGCTGGGGCAGTCTCAACAAACTCGAGCAGATCCACATGATCTTCTTCACTCTTTCCTGCAATATTTGAGAGATCATCGAAGACAACATTTACAGATTCCATGATCGTCTTAGTACGAAGATTATAAACTTGATAGACATGACTATTCGAAGTGTAGCCTAGAAAAAGACACTTGTCACTTTTGGAATCGAATTTACCAATATTATTACGATCATTAAGAACATAGCACACACACCCAAAAACATGAAAATATTTGAGGTTAGGTTTCTTTCCCATAAGAATTTCATACAGGGTCATAGAACATCCAGGCCTCAAATACACACGATTAGCTATATGGCAAGCAGTATTTAGACCTTCAGCCCAAAATCTTTTAGAAAGTTTTTTAGAACTAAGCATGACATAGGCTATCTCTTGCAATGTACGATTTTTCCTCTCCGCCACTCCATTTTGTTGTGAGTTTTAGGTGCGGAAAATTCATGAGAAATCCCTTTTCTATCACATAAAGACAAGAAAGAAGAATTCTCAAATTATTTACCATGGTCCGATCTAATTCTGGCAACAATTAAATTATACAAGTTACAAACCTTTTTATGCCAGCTTCTAAAGAAATCAAAAGTTTCAGATTTCTCACGTAGAAAATAAGTCCACGTATAACGTAAAAAATCATCAACAATCACATAAGAGTACTTTCTACCTGCCACACTTTCAATCTCAATAAGACCCATGAGATCATGTGAACTAACTCCAGACATCTAGTGGTGTGGAAATGTGATGTCATTTGATGCGACACTCTATTTTGTTTACCCCTTTGACAACTTTCACATACACTGACACTTTTCATAGACAATTTAGGCAAACCAACAGCAGCTTCATATTTCACAAGTTCCATTAGTTTTTTATGGCTAACATGGCCTAATTTCTGATGCCATAGATCAGTGTCATTCGTGTGTGCCCTGTGACAAAGTTGCTCATTACAAGATCGATAACGATTGTCGATGACCTCAAGCGGTGAAGGATACAAGTGTTAGATTCATCGAACACTTCACAAGAATTTTTGTTGAACTTTACATAGAGATCATCATCACATAGTTGACTTATGCTGATGATATTAGCATTAAGACCAACTACATGAAGCATATTACATAGCTTGGGTAGTACTTCAACGTTTAGCGTCCCTTTCCCAACTATCTTCCCTTTGGCTCCACCTCCATAGGTAACATTGCCACCGTTATAAACTTCATAGTCAGTTAAATACTCCAAGGTACCTGTCATATGTCGTGAGCATCCACTATTGAAGTACCAAGATCCTGCAACCTTAGATCTCAAGGAAGTATAGATAACATGACATTTAACATAAGATTTTTTGACCCAGACAGATTTTGAAAAATGATTACGAGGATGTCGTAACATCTGCGATGACATCTGTCGTCCAGACCTTAAATCCAATTTCAGTTTATAACAGAATGATTTAATGTGTCCAGGAGCATGACAATAATGACAAATAAAGTGACGTTTCCGTGGTTTAGACTTCTGGGAAAAATTCCTTTTATTGTTGGAGGAATCTAAGGATTCTCCTTGTTCTTTTGCTTTAACAAAAACCGGAGTTTTATAACCAAGGCCAGCTTTATCATCACTACCCATGGAAAGAATATCATCCAGTTTTGCTTTCCCAGAGTTAAACTTTTTCATGCTTTCAAGAGACTCTTCAAGTCCAGAATTTACCTTTTCGAACTCAAGTTCTTTCTTTGTAAGAGAGGCCTCCAACCTGGTAACCACTTCCCTTTGATCATCATTCTCCTTCTTAAGTCGATCATTCTCCTTTTTCAGCATCTCGTTCACTTTAATCCTTTTCAGCCATTCCTTATACAGGTTCACGTATGTGTCTTCCAGACTTTCATCATCAGATTCATCATCTTGTTCAACATCATCAGGAGCAGAGGTAGAATTGAAACAAAAAAAGTTAGAGACAGATAAGAGATCCCATTCTTCAGATGTGACCTCAGATGTGATCTTAGAAGATGTGATCACATCTCGGGCCACACCTCTGGAGACACCTAAAGGATTTATTTGGAGAGACTTTCGATCTTTCACCAAGGTGGTCAGAACCTTGGGTTCTTCCTGTTCATTCTTTTCACTGTCAGATTCGTTATCACTCAAAGTCACAGTCAGACTCATTCCCCATTTCATAAGAGTATTAGCACATTGGGCAGCATAGTGACCATACCCAGTACATGCCCTACACCTAATGGAGTCAAGAGTTTTAGTGTCAGACTTGTTCGATTTATCACCAACGTTCTTGATTCTTATCAAAGGTGTTCTTTTAAGGGAACTTGCTTGGCTCAGACTTAAAAGACTTTGTGAAATTTTGAGACATTTTCTGACTTTTGAGTTTAAGGATCTTATCAAACTTTTTCGAGTACATGGCCATAGAGTCATCTCCTAGATCAGATATTTCAATTTCATTGGTAAGATCAGCAAAATAATTGGTAACTTTAGATTCAAGATGAAAATGAGACTCAAGTTGAAAAGGAGACTCAATTTGAAAAGCAACTTTTTGACCCATACTCTCCATCTGTTGAGACATATTCATCTCATAGGTTTGAAGAATGCCAGCAAGTTTTTCGAGACTTAAGGCGGACAGATTGTGGGCTTCTTCTATGGATGAAATTTTGATGTTGTGCCTAATGGGAAGAGATCTCATCATTTTGCTCAGAAGATTATCATTGGAGATGGGTTCACCTAGGGTTTGAGCTTCATTGGCAATATCACATAATTTGGCATTGTAGGTGGCGATATTCTCATCCTCACGCATTCTAAGGTTCTCAAACTTATTGGTAAGCAACCTAAGTTTGGTTTTTCGCACACTAACAGATCCCTCACAATGACTTTGCAGAGTATCCCAAGCATCTTTGGCAACAGTAAAATTTGCTATAATTTTGAACATATTTTGATCCACGGTACCAAAGATTGCCATCAATGCCTTTGAGTTATAATTGGACAAAATAATTCATCATTAGTCCAATCAATTTCTCCTTTGTCTTTGTAGTCACCTTCAATATCAATGAGTTTCGGAGGTGACCACCTGGTAAGGATTGTACGCCAGGCCCTTTCATCAATTTATTTGATGTAGGCCCCGAACTTTGACCTTCCAAATAGAATAATTGGAGCCATCAAGAATGGGGGGACGAAAAGTGGGGTTATTTTGAGTATCCATGTTAACAAACACTCAGGATCAACACTTAGTGTCGTCAAGTGTAGGCTCTAGATGCCAATTGAAAGAATTATAGCATGGATATTTACCAAAAGTTTTGCAGAGTAAGGATGTGATTGCAGATGTGGTCACATTCACAATCACATGCAACGGAATTTTGAAAACAGTAACAAGACACACGAAATAAAAATTGTCTACAAGCCAACAAGCTTGTAGACGTGTCAATATGGCAAAACTTTCCTCTAGTAAAAATTGTTTGATTCCGTATACAATAATACTAAAAACCAACTAGTAGAAACTCAACGAAAAACTCCTATCTAGAGTATTTCTGATCTATGTAATTCAACTCATCCAACAATAGACATGTGTGGATTTCGTTAATCACAATACTAAAAACAATGGATGAAAAGCTAACAAACACAATCTGCAGGGCTGAATGTGATCTCAGATGTAGTCACATTCGAGATCGCATTCAGGGAAGTTCAGACTCCATGTGCTTGAATGATTCTTAACTCTCTCAAGACTCTTGTAACTATTGTGTATTTCTTGTGTATTGATTATGCACGTCTTCTTCCCTTTATATAGTCGTCCAAACCCTTCAAGAGACCTAATACACAAGGAAAGAAGATACATACAAATATATGACAAGTAAATCACTTATGTTAGGAAACAAGATAACTATCCAGGAGTCCTAATATATCAATACCATATCAATATGATTTCTTTCCAAATCTAAAAAGTCATAATCATACCATAAGTCTAGAAAGGCAAAACAATTCAAAATCCAATCTTTATAATTTAGGAAATTATTTTAGGCGATAAAAAAATCGCCCTAACAGTATTTAGTGTTTTCAATTGACGAACCATAGGAAATGAACAAAATGATCTAAAATATCTTGCAGGCACATCGATTGATTGTGTCTACAATCAAACATATACAATGAATTTTGTCTTGAATCCAATTCTATTTCTTAAAGACCAATTAGATATTGTCTATGATTGATTAAGTGATGAGTAATAACATGTGGATTCAGATTAGTAGTCATATTCTTAAGACTCTCATGACCAGATCAAAGATATGGGGTTCGAATCCCATCTCCTCCGACCATAATATGTATTAAAAATGAGTAATCACAGTTGTTTCTCAAGAAGTTTGGTTACTTTCTAATTAAATATTATGATCATATAGCTAGCGGAGTTAGACACAGTCGGGATGATATTGAATAATGTTTCGGGCTAGGGATGACAATTTGACTCGCTCCATTTAAGACCCGCCCTGGCCCGCCCGTGAGTCGCATCCAGCAGATCTCGAGCAGTGTCAGGTATCATCTCCGTCTTGTGGGTGCCCGATCTACATAGTATTTTTATGTTTTTAAATAGATTTAATATATGTTTTACATATATATTTAATATGATAATGTAATTCGTATGTACTTTTAAGATTATATATTACGTATATATATATATATATTTAAATAAATTGAAATATATAAAAAGAAAGGAAAAAGTTCTGATCACAAGACGATCAAGTAGCAAAGGAAAAACAATGTTAAACTTCAGAAAAAAAAATAACAAAAATAACTTAAAGACGCAATTTAAACGAGGGCGTCTATTTCTAGGAGATTCTTGAATGACACTGCCATTTGTATTTTAGCACATGCTCGAGTATCGTCTAAATGGTCTGACGTATCCTGTGGAATGTCGGCCCAAGATCCTCGAGCCTCAATTGCCAGTCTTCATGAGTGAAAGACAAGCAGAGTAGTTGAGGACACTACAAGAAAATTGGGAATTTGGGACGAAATGAAATCATCACTAAAAGTCCCGAAAACGTCGCAAAAATGTATTTGAGATGAATATAAAATGTCCCAAGGTACGTCGCAATATCCCTGTCGCTAAAAGTCATTAGAGACAGAATCAGAATAACGTCTCTAAAGGTTTAACTTTTGATACGAAATAAAAACGTCACTTATATCATCTAGTTGGCCCTATCTTACATTTTGTGACGGGAGTTTTCGTCTCTAAAGAGATAATTAGGGACGTTTTGTCATTTGTCTCAAAAGATAGTATTCGTAACTGAATAAATTTCAGAGACATTGTTTTTCGTCCCTAAATAACGTTTTAGCGACATTTTTATTTTCTTTAAATTTAAATGGATAGAGACGGTTATTTTCGTCTCTAAAACCATTCTTTAGTGACAATTTCATATTTGTCTATATATTTACCGTTGGTTCAAGGACATTTATTTCATCCCTAAAGAACTTTTTTTTTGGACTCACCGTGTCTTCTAGTTGTACAGTAAACTTAGTAACAAAGTGCGGAATAAAATGCCCCTAAAAATAAGATATAAACATCAATATAAGTTCATTCATTCAAAAATATAATTCCATTCATTCAAATTAATAGCATCTTACTTGTAATTGTACTTCAAATAAAATAACATTGTTTCTACAAGGAAAAATAATAAGACAACTAAAAAGAGTCTATCAAGGCTCATGGTTGTCAAAATATTCATACTTATCACCTAGAAGACCAAAAAAGAGTCTAAATTCTTTTTCTTTGAGGACTCGATAACACCAATATAATTTTCCTTATTTCCCTTTTGATGGACTTGTTTGGTGGCGATGTCGCACATGTTACAACAAATCCAACAAGTTGTTATCAAAGAGAGCACTTATAATTAATTACTTTCCAACACCGAAATTAAAGATCCAAAGAAAGAACAAATTAGCAAAGACTAAATCACTATTTATAATCATTCCGAGAAATATGGACTCGAATGTCAAATATCAAGTGAATATTACAAATGCAATTTGGGGTTTTTATGAGATTATATTGTGTTTGCATAAAAAAGCATTGGGACCAAAAGTGAAAATTGTGAGACTAAATCACAACGCTCCAACTCTTATGCGGCTAATACTACAATGTCAATTTGTTAAAGAGCTTACATATACTTATATGTGTACAAACAAATATGAAAATTTAATCATAAAATTTAAAATGATATACCAAATAAAAAGAAAACAGGATCAATAATTGAAATCAAGCTTGTATATTGTTCAGTTGCTCAATATTTTGGATGTCAATCCCAAACAAACCCCAAACAAAAATATCGTAATACTAATATAATAGTAATAGTAAAACCGGTGTTCTAAAAACCACTATGCACGGTTGGCGGTAGTCAGCCTATCGCTAGACGAAACCCAGGGCGGGGTTAGTTGGGGTCTAATCGGAAAAAAAAAAAAGCGTAGGCGGATAAGGGGTATCTAGCGCCTAGGCGGAATTTGTAGAACCGTGAGTAAAACCGGCACTCATGACAAATGCAAGAAACAACCTATTCATGAACCGATTCACACATACAGACTTTAAAAATTATTTTATTTTTGGTCCACACAGTCAATACCATCTCAATATCCCATCTCCCTCTCAATATCTATTCATTTGCGCCATACAATATCCTCATTTAATGCTTGACAACACCAATTAACAGAAGATTGGCAACAACTTAACTATTCTACTCACAAAATTCACAGTTTTATCACAGTCTGGGTGTTTGATCTTCAGAGCAAAAAAGTCAAAGGCTTAGTTACACAATCCAAAAACTGAATAAGCAGATTGAATCATCTCTATGCTTTTTTAGTTCCTTAAACAGATAATATTTTAGAAGCTTTCTAGATAATTTAGGCCTAATACACGTAAAGTTCAGAAAAATAAAAGATAATTTTAAAAATGATAAAACTCTTTCATTCATTATCTTGAAAAGACATAAAATGTGAAGATACCAAAAATTACATTGGTTTTTGGCATATCAAAAAATTTATTAAAGAGAGCCCTGAATAATACATGGCCTCTTATCATACGGTGCAAGTGAAAAGTACTAGTCTATCTATTGAACTAAACACTTGTTTTCATCCTAGTATAAGGCCTTTCAATAACTACATATTCATTATAAACCCTGAAGAGCTTAGAAGAAAAACAGTACACAACAAATAGGAAAATTGATAGATCAAAACTCTTTATAAAAGAAAATAGAACCCTATTCTGGACAAGCAACAAAAATTATATGGAGATATCCTGGCATGTATAAAACAACATCTAGTCATGGTATTTTTCTCTAAAGCAACTTAAACTAATAGAATACATAAAATATTTTACATTGGTTAAATTCAGATACTGCAGAAAGAGTACTCAGAAAATTCTGTTATAGTTTCCAGAGTATGCAGATTTGAAATATCAATTGTCCCTTAGTTTCTTCAATTTCCAGTTTATCAATTGTCCCTTAGTTTCTTTCGCACATGTTTGACCTTGCAATCATTAGCATTGTGGTTAAGATAACTGGAAGCATCTTTCTAATGTAGCAAAAATTGGTGAGAAGATGTGGTTACTGATTGGTAACTAAATGGAAGCTGTAGGTAGCCAATTTGTTTTAGTTTTCTACGTAGCATTGTTTTTCCATGTAATTTCACTTTTCATAGTCCTCATCTATATTCTTTAAGTAACCCAAAAGATACAGATCAAATTCAAAACAACTCAACGGGGAGAACCAATAAAAAGGACAATGATTCAAAAAGAAAAAAAATATTATCTGAGGTACCTCTGAATCAATTCACACCTCCTCAACCGTTGAGATAGAAACGTCAATTCTTGGAGTCAGTCTTTTGAGTGACAACTAAGTAACGTCAACCTTGGAGGATTCCGCACCTTTATCATCTAGCTTCTTCATATTTCTCCACTCCTTGTCAAAATTCTCCTTGAGTTTTTCGTCATTCTAAATTGTGCAAATACCAAATAGTCAGGTGAAATGTATTTTCTAAAAGCAGACCAACTAAAATTTAAAATTTAAAGCCACTAAAACAAGCAGAAAAAGTCTCCAAACAATCACAAGTCCAAATAACAGGAATGTTTGAACAAATTTCTAATTCATTCTTGTGTTATTCCTATGCTATGTGTGTGCAAACATGTGCATAAGGGTGCTTCACAGGCTAGAACTTACATTACAACATTGAGTTTGCAATGACGTGATCTGTTTGGCTACCAGAATATGTGCATTAGCATCCAAATTGAACCCAAAATTCAACAATGAACTCCTAGTATAGCTTGGAGGCATTAGAGTTTGATTCTGAGAGTGCCTAAAGCTATCATCCAGTACCCAATCCCAACACATTCCACCATGGCCTCGAATATAATCATTTATTCTAGAGGCGAGTGCGAGTAAATAAAATATTTGATCAGCACATGATTGAATAATTAGAGATGGCAAACAAGCTGTAGAATAATTAAGAGACTATCAAAAAATACAAATAAAGAAGATATGGAAACTAAGCAACAATACCTCAAAAGGCGTATTTTCTATACTTCACGGTCTTCTCCTATGATAACTGTAAGCACACATGTATGATAGCCAAATAAATGGAGCCTCAATTAGTAGCTAAATAAAAGGAGAATTATAGTTGAAATAATACTATTGCTCACCTTGGACTATTTTCAAGATTTCTATAAAATAGTCCGACAATAATGACGTGAAGTAACAATACATCAAAATGCTATGAATTGGGCATGCAAAAATGGCGCAGATTGTATTGCAGTTCAAGATTATCAGATGCGTCCCTGATAGAAAACAGGGAAGGAAATGAATTGAAACATATTTTAACTAAAGCAGGAAAGGTGTAATTTGTTGTATTCAATTGATAATTAAAAAGAAAGACAAGCACCAATATATAGAGTATGGGTACAAGGGAATATTCGGAAATCGCCATGTGTCACCTAGCTATTAGTATACTAAATAACCGTATGGCAAAAAGTTATGGATAGAAAGGAATATTTCCCTAAATACTATCTCATGAAATCAGCCTCACAAATGCTACAATGGTACATGATTAAATCATCTTTGTGATGGTGTGTCCTTTATCATGCCCCCTCAATTCAAGCGATGTCTTGGATGCAACATTCAATTTGTTTCAAGACGAGCGAAGAATTGTCCACTTAACGGCTTTGTGAGAATGTCCGCATTTGATCAATTGGGACGTCTTTGAAGCAAATGGCTTTATTCATAACTTTTTCCCTTATGAAGTGTAAATCAAGTTCCAAATGCTTGGTTCTTGAATGGTACACAGGATTAGCAGATAATGATCTTGCACCAAGATTATCAGTCCAGATAATTGAAGGTCGATTCATCTGAATTCCCACTCATTAAGAAGTGATTGAAGCCAAATTAGTTCACAAGTTGCGGCTGACTATGCTCCTATATTCAAACCCGATTGCTTGATCTTGATACTGATATTTTGCTTCTTGAGCTCCATGTGATCGATTCTTTCCAAGATAGATGCAATAGCCCGATGTGGATCTTCTATCATCAATATCCGATCCCCAATCGCATCAAAATCTTTGTTAAAACCAAAGGAGAATCACTTTTAAAATGCAAACCATAGTCTATGGTCCCTGCTAAGTATCTCAATACCCTTTTAAGGGCCTCCCAATGAGTATCCAATGGATTTTGCATGAATTGACTTATCTTGTTGATGCTATAAGCGATATCAGCCACGGAGATTGTTGCATATCAAGAGCACCAACAAGTTTTTTCGTATAAAGTGCCATTAGAAATAGGCTGCCCATCATCTTTTGATAAAACAGGATGAGTGACCATAGGTGTATTCAATCCCTTTGCCCCCTTCATACCAAACTTGCTCAAGAATATCGTAAATATATTTATGCCGACTGAGAAGAACACCCTGAGCTGTAGGAGTAACTTCTATACCAAGGAAATAATGAAGATGGCCAAGATCTTTGAGGGAAAACACTTGATGCAAGCTGGTGATGATCTTCTCAACTTCTTTTTGACAACTTCCAGTTATAATAATATCATCAACATAGGTTAAAATCAAAATGCAGTTGCCTTTCTCTTTCTTGAAATAAAGAGAGTTGTCAGCTTGTGAAATGGTGAAACCAAAAGATCGCAAAACCGGGCAAGCTTAGAACACCAGGCCCGGGAGGCTTGTTTGAGACCATAGAGGGACTTCTTTAACTTGCAGACCAACGGATTACCTTTGCTGTCAAGTTGTTCAAAACCAGGAACTTGTTCCATATATAAATCAGTGTCTAACTCTCCATTCAAGAAGGCATTATCAATGTCCAATTGCCTTATTGGCCAAGAGTGAGATATAGCCAAAGATAAAACCAAACGGACTGTAGCTGGTTTAACAACTGGGTTGTATGTTTCAGTGTAATCTAACCAGCTATTTGAGTAAATCCTCGGGCAACCAATCAAGCCTTATATCGAGCAATTGAACCATCTGAATTCTTTTTGAGTTTGAAAATCCACTTGCAATTGATCGCTTCCTTTATCGGAGGTAAAGGGACTAAAGACCATGTACCATTTTTAACAAGAGCATAGTATTCTTGTTCCATAGCTTTACGCCATTCTGGGAATTTAAGTGTTTGAAGATGAGAGGTAGGTTCAACTGGAGTTTGTAAAACAACAGCATAGGACTTTGGCTTTAAATTCCCTGTCTTTGATCGAGTAACCATATGATGTGTCCTGCAGCAGACTCAAAATTCTCATTAGAAATAACAACGGGATCAATATGTCTATTTATTGGTAAATCTATAGTTATTTGGCCACGGGGAATGAAAGTGTTAGGAGGAATTTCGATGGGAGTATGAGAGGATGATTCACTTGTGTATAGGGGGAAATAGAAGAATCGAGAAATTGGAGTAGGGGGTTAGATGGAGGGGAGTCAGATATGGAAGGATGTGTGGAGTCATGTGAAGAGGTAGGGGTAGGAGGTTGATGATCAAGTGTATGGATAATGGGATTTGAGGAAGGAAACCATTGCACAGAAGGTGTATTAAGACAACTGGTATTATGAGTTTGGAATGGAAATTTAGTTTCATCGAAAACAACATTCCTAGTGATAAGCACTTTACCATTGTCAAGCAGCACTTTATATCCCTTATATTGCAAACTGTAGACAATGAAAGTTCCAGGTTGACTTCTATATTCGAGTTTGTGTTTATTATATGGCCGTAAATGTGGAAAACACAAACATCCAAATGTCTTAAGTAATGAGTAACGAGGTTTATGACCAGTGAGCTTTTCAAGAGGAGTTTGGAAATTGAGGACTTTAGCAGGAAGTCGATTAATTATGAATACAGCAGTAGAAAAGGCATCATCCCAAAATTTTGTTGGCATGTGAGCATTGGATAGCATGGAAAGACCTGTTTCAACAATATGTCGGTGTTTGCGCTCAACTAAGCCATTTTGCTGCGGGGTATAAGGACAGGAGATACGATGAACAATACCATTATCATTAAAGAATTTGGACAAGGGCTTAAATTCAGTCCCACCATCACTTTGGATCGATTTTATTTTCTTGTCAAATTGATTTTCAACAAGTGTTTTAAAATGAATGAAGACTTGGGAAGTGTCAGATTTAGCTTTCATTAAATAAAGCCAAGTGAACCGAGAGCAATGATCAACAAAACTAATATAGTAAGAGTATCCATTGACAGATTTAATAGGAGCAGGGCCCTATAAATCAGTGTAAATCAGGTCAAGAACATTATAATGATTGGTATCAGATAAAGAAAAAGGAAGAGTATGACTTTTAGCCTTGATGCAGGAAGAACAAACAGGCTCCACTTCATTGATATCAAAAGAAATATTACAAGTTTTAAGCACTCTTTGAACAGTATCAAATGAAGTATGTCCTAATCTAGAGTGCCACAAATTAATGTTATCTTTATTCTTGACATTCAGAACATGAACATTAGGAGATGTCTGTTGTTGAAGGAAAACAGGATTGGATGACTGAGACTGGAGTTTGGAGGTTCTGGAAGATGCACTTTCATTCAAACTTGTGAGATCAAAACAGTATAGGCTATTATTGACCTTCCCTCGAAGAAGAACTTCCTTGGTTTCCTGATCCTTCACAAGACAAACACATGGGTGAAATTCAAAGAAAACTTTGTTATCCCGGGCAAATTGTGAGACACTGATTAGATTTTTTGTGATTTGAGGAACATGCAACAAGTTTTTAAGAAGGAAAGAATGAAGAGGTTTTGAGTGCTGTGGTGGTGTAAATATAGAATTACCAATATGTAGAATATCCAAACCTGTGCCATTCCCAACTTGAACTTTGTCCGCTCCAGTGTAATCAGAAGCAAGATTTAAATTACCAAAGTCATATGTTACATGATGTGTAGCTCTAGAATCTGGGAACCAACAACTTTCATCCATGTTTCAGCAGCTTAGTGACAGATTCAGAGTGATATTGAGCAACATTAACAGTTCCTCCGAGAGAGTAGGCATTGTTTGTTGTTGTTTCCAGGCATATATGAAAGATCAGCCCTATAGAAGCATTTATCTGCTTTGTATGGTTAGTTCTATGACAGATTTGACATGTCATCTTTGGAGTGGTGAACCTTCCTCCGCCCCTAGCAGCTCCTCCTCTAGAATAGGACCTTCCTCCTCTTTGAACAAGGGATTGATTCATTCCCTTCCTCTGTTGTTCCGAGGAAATCCTCCTCTTCTATTTCTAGTCCTTGAACAACATAGTTAACCATAGGAGATGATCCATCCATTCCAAATTGATTTTGGGAATGTCAAGTCCTTCAAGCCTACTTTCAAAGCCGAGCAAAGCAGGCATGCACCTCTCTCAATGAATATGGTTCAATGCGAGAGTTGATCAAACCACGACCGAGTTATAGTCATTACAAGCCCAGCGATTAAAATGTAAGAAATTTGTTCTTCATCTCAATCTTTGCCCGCCGCTAACATATCACAACATGTCTTTATTTTATTCAAGAACTCCCTGGGCATGTCCTTTTCTTTAAGGTCCAGAATCGCACTTATATTGCATAATTTTAGCTCTCGATTGAGTGGCAAAGCTCACTTCTAGAGCTTCCCGGATGTCTCGAGAGCTAGTTAATCCTACCATAGTGACTAAAATAGATTTAGATAAAGAAGATAATATCCAGGATGCTAGAATTTGATCCTGTCTCTTCCATTAATATATTCAGGATTAACCATTTGTTTGTCATTTAAAGTGGTGTATTGTCGTGGCTTAGAGCAATCACCATTGATAAATGACTCTAGTCCATATCCCTCAATGGCGGCCGATATTTGTGTTTCGGACTAAATAATTGCTTTCAGAGAGTTTGACATTAACAAGTTGGCTTTGGGGATAAATTATAGGTGGTAAGGTGGTGGTTCTTTGGTGTTTCTTTATGGCCTTGGTGAAAAGAAAAAGGGGACGACACAGGCTCCAGTGTTAACCTGGAGCTCGATACCATGATAGAAAACAGGAAGGAAATGAATTGAAACATATTTTAACTAAAGCGGAAATGTGAAATTTGTTGTATTCAATTGATAATTAAAAGAAAAAGACAAGCACCAATATATAGAGTATGGGTACAAGGGAATATTTTGGAAATCGCCATGTGTCACCTAGCTATTAGTATACTAAATAATCGTATGGCAGTTATGGATAGAAAGGAATATTTCCCTAAATACTATCTCATGAAATCAGCCTCACAAATGCTACAATGGTACATGATTAAATCATGCTGTGATGGTGTGTCCTTTATCAGTCCCCAAAAATAACGTCTCAAATTTCCTAATTTGTTGTAGTGGGAGTCACATATCTTGGTCTTTTAAGCTTCCAATTGGTTTGCATCAACTTAAAAATCAAAATTAAGAGGATAGTTGGATATTAGAGATGTTGAAGCATGAGCTGAAGTCAAAGTCGTTTCATCACTCTCTTTTAGATCCAAATTTGATTCAATAACATGAAAATAAACCACAATAGCTAGCGAATTATCCTGCGTCGTTGGTACGGTGTGATCATTTGTAATCGTTTCAACATACTTCTCTGAAATGAGACTCGAACTGCAATCCTTTTCATGTATAACCTCATACGGATTGCGAGTAGAGATGTTTTGTTGATGGCGTGAAGCGCTGGTATTTTACCATTACTAGCTGATGTTTTATTGATAGCCATAAATCCGTCATTGTCCATCTGAACTACTGGCGGTTGGACCAGAGTAAAAGGTTTCCTAGTCGGAGGTTGGTCCTCAACACTAGGTTGGTCTTCCTCGGCATAGTCCGCCCATCGTTTACTGGCAGTAACCTTTGAAATATCAAGATTATCCTCATTCATCCCATCGAGAATGGCAAACTGATTAGAAGAAGCAAGAATATTTGAATTAGCCCATGGTAGAGAATGAGCCAATTCAACAACCTTCTGAACCACAACATCTGATCGAACTTGGATAGTCCCATACGAACCCGAGGGATCCAAGACAAGCTTCTTGGGTTGCATACCAACCGCATGACGAGGGGGTTGACCTGGGATTCCGAGAGCGGCTGCGGCCCCTAATAGTCAATTGCCCACTTGAAATTTTCCGACATGAGGCTGCCAAATGGCCAATGATTTAACAATGAGGACAAAAATTTGGGACACGTTCGTAATGGAAGAAAATGAATCCTGAATGACCCATTCGTTCAATCATCATCATTTTGGGTAAATTAGTACTCAAGTCAACGTTGACGAGAACCCGTGCAAAATATCCCATGGAACCGTTCAATATTATATCATCAATTTTGATAGGTGAACCAATGGCTCAGGCAATCCTCATTAACACCTCGGGATGCCAGTACTCCCAACTTAATCCCAATATCCGCACCCAAACCGTGCTATCGAAGTGGTTGTATTATCAGGATCAAAATTCGGTGTCCAAGGTTGTAAGCGGAAGGAACCCGAGGACAAGGACCAGAGTCGTTTACGCCAAACAACATCACGATCTGTAAGCTTATCAAAGCAAATATCACAATACCCTTTGCCAAGAGAAATAATCCGGAAAGGAGAGTCAAGACCTCGAAGAGCTTTCAATTTATCATGCAACTGAGCAAGAGTCAGTGTCTCACAGCCCTTGACGTAAAGGGTGTGTCCAACCAACGATTGTTCACATAATTGACGTCTAGAGTCATAGATCTCGTCACTAATATGCAGGAAATAGAGATTACCTTTATTTGTAGGCATAGGTAGAGAACTGACCGCGACATCATGCATGGAGGCCACAATATTGGATTTTTGTTTTAGCATACCGTTGTAAGACGGAACAACATTAAACGATAAAATTTGGGCAGCAGGAAGACCTGATTTAGGAGCCCTAGGCGTCGAAATATGGCCAGAAACCCTAGTCGGAGCGGAAACCCTAAATGAACCATGAGGGTTTGCAGGTATAGACAAAACAAATTGTATAGTCTGAGAGCCTTTGGCGTGCGAGTGCATGGGATGAGTAGGGATCGGAATAGTTGACAGTGCCACTGGACATGACAAGGACGACGATTATAGCAAGGATGGAGAAGAAATTTTAGGGAAGAGAGAATTCTCCAAGTCAGCCATGGACACAAGCAGGTGACGTGGGCAAGATCAATGCCGGTGGGGAAGAAAGACGACTGGAATCTCAGATTTCATCTTTTAGCGGCGAAAAAGAGAAGGACTAGGGTGTACACATGTTTTTATTACATATATATATATATTGATAATGACAATTTTTATAAATAATATGCATTTATAATACAAATTATAAAATAAATCTTATTATTAATACAAATTACAATAAAAAAACTCCTATAATAAATAATGTTTTTTTCAGTATGGGTAGACCCATCCCACCCTGTGGGGTGGACGGGACAGGTCTGAGTATTCAAGTACCCACCCCGCCCGCCCATTGCCATCCCTATTTTGGACACATAGGAGACTTACTTCGACACCAGAAATTGTGATTGATTTCACAAATATAACGATAGTAAATGAAGTTGAACAAAAATATTTTGATAATACTTACTTAGTAGTTTAACAATCTATCAAATATTTTATTCGTTCAATTTCGAGAGAAGAATATATCCAGATGCTTAGGGATGACAATGGGGCGGGGAGAGATGGAGCGGAGTGACCCGTGTTGAATAAAATTTTATTAACTATAATATTTTTACCTTGTATTATATATTATATATTATATATGTAAAACATATATAAAATATGTTAAAAAAATAAAAACACTAAGAGAGGCGGGTAACCACGGGGCAGAGGTGACACCCGGACCTGTCTCGCTCTGCCACGGGTCATGGGATAAAGTGGTTAGGGCAGGTCAAATTGTCATCCCTACAAATGCTATTGGCTTGACTCGTTTAAAATAATTGATTAAATATTTAATAAAATTTGATTAATTATATATAACAGTTAAGGCGAATTAAATTAATTATTTTTTAAGCTAAAATATTTATAAAAGGCGACCTAAATTTAAATTTATAGATTATAATCAACACACTTGTTTTTTGCTAAAGTTAAATGAATCACGTGTGCATAAGTGTTTTTTTAATAAAATTATATGAATTTTAAATCTCGTGCAATGTTTTTGGTTTTTTATATACAAATTACGTGCAACGCTTGTGCTATTTTCTAAAGTTGTATAAGCTTTTATTGTTATATTAGGAGTTACTCCACGTAATAGTGGATTTGTTTTTGTTTTTTGTTGAATTTTTTTCATGTCTCGACAGATAATTTGATAAGCCAATGATTTTTTTTCCGTGTTTCAGAATACGTTAGAATGGGACTCTATCTTTATTGTCGTCCGATTAATCAGTTCTTTAAAAGATCTATCGGACTATGGAGTGAATAATTTGATGAATGAATATTTGATTCTTTCTTCAATTTGGAATCAATTCATACCAATTCTTTTATTTTTCATATTACAAAAGCACGTGCAACTTATATGTTTTTTGGGTTATTGATTTTTTAGTACTTGACCTATAGACACTTTGCTGATTTGGTACCTAATATTTTCGAGTTACCAATTTAGTACGCATACTTCACATATTTTTTTATAAATTGATAACTATTTACTTTTAATGACGAAAATGCCGTCAAACAACATAAGTTATACTCAAAATAAATTTTTGAGTATAGTTATTTAAATTATAAAATCAATTAAAATTTTAATTAATTTAATTAATAAAAAATAAATATAAGTTTCTAAAAGTATTAAAGAATTTTTGGAAAAAATTAAAATTAATTACATTAAATTAGTAAATTAATAAACATAAATTAAAATTTAATTAATCAAAAAGGAGAATTAGTTTAGTTAACTAATATTAATAATTAAAATAAAATTAAATAATTTAAAAATTAGAATTCAGATAGTAAATAAGAAAATTATAGCAATTCTTTTATTAATATATTAATTTTTAATTAGTTTTTAATTGAATTTTAAAAAAATGATTAATTTATTTTATTTTATTTTTTACAATTAGGAATTTAATAATTTAATTTAAATAATAATAAAAATTATTTCTTAATTACATTTATTTTTTAAACTTAATAATTCTAATTAAAACATAATTTTTTAACAAAAAATAAACAAATCTTGGGGGCATTTTCGTCTTTAAAAATTAATAGGTACCAATTTATTAAAAAATGTAAAGTATGGGTACTAAATTGGTAACTCGGATATGTCAGGTACCAAACTAGAAAAATACCTATCGGCCAGATATTAAAAAATCAATAACCCAATATGTTTTTTTACTACAGTATACATAACCTCGATAATTTAATATTCGATTAATTAATAACTTCGTTTAAATAATACTTTTGGTCGGTCCCGACTTGGAAACAATAAGTAAAATTAATAATTCACTAATTTAATATCTCGCTAAATTAATAAATATTGGCAGTCCCAATGTTATTAATTTATAGAGGTTTAACTGTAGTTTTCATAAATATACAACGAAATCCTTAAAATCGCGATAAATAAAAATTAACTTTCTCTCATTAGTTTCATGTTATTTCAAATCCACGTACAATTAATTGCAGGTGGTCTAGCCTCTATAAATATGCAATATGCTTTTCAAATTCCTAGTCTCACACACACATAGAAAGACAGTGAACAAAACCTAACATTATTAGGTCCTAAACTCTGCATCTAGATCAAGAGCTCCATTATGTCGTACGATGATGATGATGATAATAATAATAGTAACCATACTTATTATTTTTATTATATTATTTTATTCTTTATGTGGTCTAGGTTTGACTTGTTGATTGTGGTGACCAGTGGCATTAATCAATCTTGAGCTTATTCGCTTCATTATGAGGTCTTGTTCATGATAATCTATGAAGCATTGATACGGATACGGGACACGGGTACGGTACGATACAAGTACGAGAATACGACATATTCTAAAATTTTAAGGATACGGGTACGTCATAAATATTTTTATATATAATTATATTTTTATAGTATTATAAATACAGACATACTAAGTACAATAAAAAAATTGTGTTTCAACATTAAAACAATAAAATTTCAGGAATATTCAAATATAACATTTTTTCTCATTTATAAACATACAAATACAAAAAGTCTGACATAGTATAATTATAAATTTCGTACCTACTAAATTGACAAAATTCAACAATTAATTATCATATTTGCATAATATCATACAACTTTATTAAAAATATAGTCAATTTCTTTTTTTTCCCAAAAGTTTGACCCTATAAACTATATTGTACAACATTTTGTGAAAAGGAAAGGACAAGATAGGTGAACCTACTACTCCACCCTCTCAACCCTTCTCTCTCATTTCTTACGTTTGTATATACTTCCATTGTTTCTTTTATTTATAGAGGAAAGAATGAAAATTGAATGGTGAAGACTCAAGATTGAAGTTAAATTAAAGGTGCATAATTGATTTATGGAAGAGAGAAGGATCAACACAGCAAATAGGGAAACAACATCGCGGCTGAGGAGATGGCTGATTAAATCGCGTGATGTTTTTTGCTATTTTGTTCTTCCCTTCTATAGATCTACATGAAATTTTGAACGACACGACTTTTTCATATGTAGATTTACACAAATTCTATAAGGATATAGCTTTATTCTCTCAGACACGGATGTCGAGTAGTTTTTTTTCTTTTTTTCTTTTTTTTTAAATATTTAGACACTTTGTGGATACATATTTATACGTGTCCAAGACGTATAGGTATCCGAAGCGTATCCGACACGGATACGTGAACTTGAGAGGGGTGTCGGTGCTTCATAGATGATAATTATAATATCTAGAGTGAAGGGATATTTAGGACTCGTTAACTAAGTTTACTCGAATACAAGTGATCCGTTTCACTGTATTCAATATTTACATTCGATCGTATAAATGAGCAAATACTCTAAAAGATCTTGCTAGCACATCTACTGAGTCTATGTGACGATCCGACCATTTTTACCATTACACACACACTTTTAGAATAATCATAATTTTTAATTTTTAAATTTGCATAAAGAAATTATTGAAATTCAAGCATATATTTTATCGAGCATTATTCTGAAATTCGGAGAATCAAGATGGAACGTGCCCATTACTTAGAGGTAAAACTTGATAAGTTTAGAACTTAATATTTGAGAGACTAATTTTGGACTTAGGTATTTCGGAATTTTAGTACGATTTTTGGAGAAACGTGAATTATTAGGCGATATTGCCATAAAGCGTAGAAGCTTAGAGTTTCACTACTAATTATATATATATTGAAAATTATGGTAGTTTAAGATATTAGTAGATTTTATTTTATTTTATTTTTATACCAGAGTTCTTTTGGATTTATAAAATAGAAAGAAGAAATTTATTTATTTTATTGGTGATTAGAAAATTACCCCCCCCCCCCCCCCAATAACTCTTGCCCTTAAAATATCCCCAACTATACCACCACTCTTCACTTTTACTAACACTTTGTCTTGTAGGTTAAGATTAGAACTCCAAGGTAACTCCAAGCACTACAACATAAATGACATTAGGCAACACAAATTTTGTAGCACTTTTTACATAAGGTATATATGTAACACATGTTTGTAACACTTTTTACATTACAATATTTATGTAACACATTTGTAGCACCTTTTCAATATGTAACGCTTATATGTAACACTTTTAAGTATCACTTTTTTTGTTATTTCTTTTGTAATGCAAATAGGTATCACTTTATTTAAGAAGCACTCTTGGCAACACTATATTTTATTAATTGTAACACTTTTTAGACTATATTTTAGTAACACAAAATTATATAACTATAATTAAATCATGCCAACGATTTATTTAATTAATTGATGTCACAAAATAGGTGAAGACAAAAAAAATCATCAAACCTAAAAATTGTAGACATCATGTACTCTGTTTTCTTTTTTTACTGAAGTTTTACTTTCTTTTTATATAGTATTTTAGTTTTGCTTTTATTTTTTTATTTTTTGCGGAGGTAATTAATTCCGTCGTAATACCGATGGAAAATACGCATGTATATATTTTATTATTATTATTTATTTATTTTTTATTTTTTAATAACGGAGACCAATTTCATCATTAACCTTTTTTTTTAACTTTTTTTAAAAAAATTGCCAATGAAAATTGATGTTGTCAGTAATTACTTAGGAATTTTTTTTCGTCAGTAAATTATTTTTTTATTATTTAATTTTTTTACTGTTAGAACTTTTTTTATCTATCGTAAATTAATTTTATATTTTTATATATTTTTCATTTTTACTGATTGAATATTGATCAGTCGATAAATTTATTTTATATATTTTTGATTTTTTTAATTTTTTGTGTCCTTTAATATATAACATAATATAATTTTCAAACTATATACTATATTATATAAAATTTGATATATACATTGTATAATATAATTTAATACATATATTATATAATATAATCTTATTATATAAAATATATTATATATACATATAATATATATTTTCTATACAATTTTAATATATATGTGTATGTGTATGTGTATATATAAAATAAAGCAAAAATTGTAATATAATCACCACAATCTTCTTGCACCTATCACCTAGATCATCCAAGTGTGCTCTTACCACAAGAACACTCACAATGATATCTTGTGTTTGAATGATAACTAAAAATCAAGATTACAACTCAATAATGAATATTACAATTTGAGTGCAAAGAGTAATCAAGAATAGCCTAGACCTCAAGGATGTGAAAGTGAAAAGCTAGGCAAAATTACAACAAGAATAATAACAATGAAGAACAAATGTTTGCTTGAAGTGTATCTTGTTGTGTTGTATCTCAATTGTTGTATTGGTTGCTCCAAAACTTCCTCTATTTATAGGAGATGATTGATCAAGCATAGGCTCCTCTTGGGGATTGAAAATCTCAGAAAAATACAATTAAAATCAAGAATATAGCTGTTAGAAATCAATCCCACATTTTAAGGAAATGTGTCTATGTCAAACGGTCATATTTTTTCTTTGTCAAAACAGGCGACGGTCGCACGAAATAGAAGTTTGAAACGAAGCACGGTAAAATTACGGGTATGACGGTCGATGTCCACCTCGACCGGTCGACGCTCCTACAACCGGTCGGCCAAGACCAAAAATCAAAATAGGGAGTTCTGCTTTCAACCTTAAACTCCCAGTTGCAGTGGCCGACGGGGGGGTCGACCGATCGACGCCACGGCCGACACCTGGTCGACCGATCGACCTGGCCATTTTCCTTTCCGTCTCATTTTTGTTTCCAAATTTATCTTCAGGTACGGGTTGCCCTATACGGCCGTCGATCGACTCGAGTATTTAAATGTTGTCCAATATTTATCGAAAATAAAATTCAAGAAATACTCCGAATATATAGTAAAAACATTTTAAACCATTCGGGAGTATTTAGACAACATTTAGGAACATTGTTTTGAAGTAAAAAACCTATAGACATAAAATCATTTGAAGTGTTGTCCAATTTTGCCGAAAACTAAACTTGAAGAAATACTCCGGAGAATATAAAAACCGTTTTAAATCATTTAGTAGTATTTGGACAACCTTTAAAAATATTGTTTTGGTGTAAAAACAAAATCATCAAAATTAAGATAAAAACATGTATCAAACAATCTCCCCATTTTTGATGATTACAAACCAAAACAATTTTTATATAAAATAGGAGAACAATTTTAGAAATGATTTTCCGGTAAAAAACTTTTGACCGTTTGGAAGCAACCAAAATTTCCAAACTATAAAAGCAACCAAGTAGGGAGTAAATATATTCAATAATAAGCACAAGCTCCCCCTATCAACAACCATATCAAGAATAATGTAAAAGCAATTATCCATAAGCTAAAAGCTTTAGCTTTTACAATTTGTTCAAGAGCTTATAAGCTCCCCCTGTCACAAAACATCATTAAACAATTGTATAAGTCCATCAAGCAACAATTGGACTAAAAATGAATCACAACTTATGGCTTTTATGAGCCATAGCTTATAGCTTTTATAACAAGCTTTTATTAGCTTCTTTGAGCTAATGAGCCAATTTCCTGTTTCTCCCCCTTTGGAATCATAAAAAAGAATGTTAGGATGATAAAAACATCATTCAAGTATATCCAACAATTCGTTTTATCAACCATGAAATAATTAAGCTTAGAATCCAAGGGAAAATTAGAGAAAATATATCATAAGAAATCCAAAAGCTCATTGGTTAACCAAAAAAAAAATGATCTCAAAAAGATATTAAGACATTGAACATAAGAGATTCATGTATGTGATGAGAATTTCATTGAAGCATTATAACGAACACTTGGTGGGCGTCAAAAAATTGAAAAAGATATATATAGCCCTTGTAAATGAAATCAAGCCAAGTTGTTCATACCATCATCAAAAGCAATTTTCAACATGTGTCCAACAAATAATAGGCATAAACAAAGTAAATTCTCAAGGTTTCAACCCAATTGAGATAATTTAGCCAAAGAGATATCAAGGCATTACCAATGCCATCAAGCAAAAATAAAGAGCCATTAAGAGATACATGTCAAGCATCAAACAATGCATATTAGACATACAAATGTCCCAAAATATCCATCTAAGCAAAATAATTAAAGCATCTCCAATGCATTTAAAAAGAAGCACTTTTACCATCAAGTACTTCATACCAATATCAAATAATGCTAAATTAGAGTATTTTTACCATCAAATACTCCATCAATACCATGATATCCCACAAGTCATTATCAACTTGTAAAATTAACCATTTCAAGAAAACAAGCAAATCTCATTAGTCCAAAGGAGTTTTACAAAAGTTCATAAAAATACAAAGCAACGAAAATGCTAGAAAGTAAAGGGGTGGGGAAACATCATTCCTCATCCGAGGAGAAGCAAGTTCCGGGAATAAGGTCCTTGATGAATTTCTTTAATTTGCCGATTGATTTTTTCAAACTAGAATTTTCCTTTTTCACAACCCGGAGCTCTTTTCTAAGAGAGGCTACATCTCTAAATGTTTCTCTTTCCACTTTGGCCATTCTCTCTTTGAGATTTAAATCTTCAACATCCAACTCGTCTTCATCTCCTTCCTCATTTTCTTCCTCCCTAATTTCTTGTTCATTTCCTACATTCTCTTCTTCTTGTTCCTCTTCTTCATTCCCCACATTCACTTTTTCCTCATCTTCTTGTTCATCAACATTACCTCTTCCGATATTTTCAACCTCATTATCATTAAAGAAATCATTCCGAGGTTGTTGTTGATGTCGGGCACGTCCCCTAGCGGCTTTGGTAGGAACCCGTGGTAAATGTCGTCGCATTCTTACCATTTGTAGAATGTTGGCATTATCAAAATCATTGTGACGAATTTCGGTATTTATTTCATTTTCCGGGTATCCCGATAAGTATAAAAGTCGGCAAATCAAATTACCCAAAGTATATTTTTTCTTGGTAAGCTTTCTAGATTCCGACAAACAATACACAAAAATTGCCCCATAATTTACTCTTTCTCCTCGAACAATCTTATAGGTGAGAAAGAGTTCGAGATTACTCGGAAGTTTTATTTCCTTTCCACGAACACAATAGGAGCAAATAATAGATATAATCCGATAATTTGGCGGCATTGCCGAGTATGTCACTTCGGGATACACTCCTAAAAAGGTTTTCACATCATCTAGTGAAACACCGAAAATGTTATCATCCCAATGAGTGCAATCCACATTAACCACTCCATCATTCGACACATTAAAGTGATTACAAATATCGGCCAATGTCCATGAAAAATGCCTACCATTAACAAATGAGTGAAGTTCCAACGGATTATCTACCGTAGCATCAACAATCCACATATTTGCATAAAAAAATTTTATAAGCTCATCATCATAATGCAAACACGGATTATCCCAAAGTGAAACCCATCCTTGAATTTCAAAATAAGCCCTAATATCCGGAAATTCATCATGAAATGCTTGAAATCGAACCATACGAGTGCACGCAATTTTCTTATCATTTAATCCAATATTCTCATAATGCTCCTCCGCAAGTTTATTTAGAAATTGAAATCTATTAGCTCTAGAGGGAGGCTCGTAAAGGAGTGATAACTTACTAGAGTCCCAATGAATGCTCGATTTTGAAACTCCGGCTCTTAATTCGACAATCTCCTCTTCCGTAAGCCGATTTTGATAATTTCCTTGTGGAATATCATCTTGTTGGGGGTTGGAGGAAGATTATACCCTTTGCTTTCTTCTCCTCTTTTGAGGATTGCTTCCGGTGAATTGACGGGGTGCCATGAAAACAAGATGAATTTGAGTAATATAAGCTCAAGGATTAAACAATTAGAGAGATAATGAGATATTTTGTGAGAATTTTGGAGAGAGAGAGGGTTAGGGTTCGAAGTTTTTGAAATATAGAATGAAAGAAAATACCCCCTGTTTCAATAAAAAGCCTTCTGCCCGCTGTAATGACCCTGTCGACCGATCGACGGGCTGTTGACCGTGTGGTCGACCGGCCGACCTCTGGTCGACGGCACTGCTCGGGTACCGATTCACGGCAATTTTCCAAATTCCAGAATTTTCCAAAATTTGATTTTTCACCCCAAAAGTTTTAAACCTATGCAAAAAGATAATTTTGGACCAAGTCCAACAAATACGGGTTTCGGGAAAATATGTATTCGAGAGAAACGAGACTTAACGAGTAGTGCCCTTTAAAAAAAATTTGCAAAATCATTTAGGGGCACTTAAGGGGTTAAAAATGAAATATCTTGAAAGATATGTGCATAAGCATAATATCGAGTTCTAAGAGAAATACGAGTGAACATACCTCGATAGTTTGATGACAAAATAACCAATGATTATGAGATATATATCCTACACAATTCTTAAACAAAATTTGCACACAAGCACAAGTGTAGGCAAGTAATAGGAGATATAAAAAAAAATGCTTATGCTATAAAAATTCATAAGAGGTAATAAACCACATAGGTCTAATATAATGCACAAGAATTTTAGAAATATCATGCAAGGTCTTCTTTTAAAAATTTTGAAACTCACAAATATATTGAAGACCTAAATTAAAAATAAATACTTGAAAACTCATTTTGCAATTAAGACACAAATAAAACATGCATAGAATTAAAATAAAATGCATATATAAATGGGGAGATATGGTTTACCAATTACGCCATTTCCATGGGTTGTGTCTTTCCCATTGTTGATGATATATTCCCCTTGAGAAATCACTTTGTTGATGATGACTTCTTTGATTACTCCATTTCCAAGGTTTGTTACTTTCCCATTGTTGATGGTCTCTTCTTCTTTGAAAGTCATCTTGTTGATGATGTCTTTGTCATTTTCAAGGATTGTGTTCTTCCCATTTTTGATTATATCCACTTCTTGGAAATTGACTTTGTTGAAAATGTTTTCTCCTTCTTTGATCAAATGAGATGTTCATTTGATGTTTCCTTGGTGGCATGATTTTTCTCCGATTATTATTTCGTCGGGTACCTAATAAAACATTATTTAGTGGTACCCTCAAGTGTTTCGGTCCTTTAGGATTAGCTTTGAGACTTTTAGGTCTCCAACAATAATTAGAGCTATTTTTAGCTCGACAAGTATTTACCGTATGACCCTTTTTACCGCAATAGAAGCATGTAATAATTCTAGGAGCATAATGACCAACATGCTTAGAGACTTGATTCTTTTTCATGTGATTGACACCCTTAGGCTTATAATCAAGTTCTAGTTTCGAATTATCACAACAATCAACAATATCGGTCATTCTATTTGTACTCAAGTTGGATTGTAATAAATCCTTTGTCATGCAATCAATATTCTCAACAAGAGTATTATTTTCTTTTTCAAGGTTTCTAACCTTGTCAAGTGTGTGTTTGATAAATGGTTTTATCATGATTTTGATGATTTTGATTTTACACCAAAACAATGTTTTTAAAGGATTGTCCAAATACTCCTAAATGATTTAAAATGGTTTTAATATTTTTTGGAGTATTTCCTCAAGTTTATTTTCGATATAAAATTGGACAACACATTTAATGTTTTTAAGTCAATGGGTTTTTACATTGAAACTATGTTGTCCTAATACTCCCAATTGATCTAAAATATTTCTACTATTTTTTGGAGTATTTATTGGAATTTATATCGGACAACACTTTTTGTGTAAATATTTTATTTCTTCAAGACTATATTTCTAATGTTGTCCTAAATACTCCCGATCGGTTTAAAATGTTTTTACGAATTTTTCGGAGTATTTCTTGAGGTTTATTTTCATAAAAAATCGGACAACATTGAATTTAGGCGGTCGACCGGTCGACCAAAGAGGCGACCGGTACCTGGGAGCAAAACATCGAAACAAAAACTTTGTTCCTTCGTTTTTGGTCGTGCAACCGTCGCCTTTAAGCCTTCGACCGGTCGAGGTGCACTTCGACCGGTCGCCCGTGTTAATTTTTGCGACATGTTTCAAACTTCTATTTCTCGTATGACGGTCGCCTGCGGCATTGACAAAGAAAAATATGACCGTTTGACACAGACACATTTCCTTAAATTGTGGGATTGATTTCTAACAGCTATATTCTTGATTTTAATTGTATTTTTCTGTAGATTTTCAATCCCCAAGAGGAGCCTATGCTTGATCAATCATCTCCTATAAATAGAGGAAGTTTTGGAGCAACCAATACAACAATTGAGATACAACACAACAAGATACACTTCAAGCAAATACTTGGTCTTTCATTGTTATTATTCTTGTTGTAAATTTGCCTAGCTTATCACTTTCACATTCTTGAGGTCTAGGCTATTCTTGATTACACTTTGCACTCAAATTGTATTATTCATTATTGAGTTGTAATCTTGATTTTTGGTTATCATTCAACACAAGATATCCTTGTGAGTGTTCTTGTGGTAAGAGCACACTTGGATGATCTAGGTGATAGGTGCAAGAAGATTGTGGTGATCTTCTTGCTGAGGTGTTGAAGAATTTGGTATTCTTCAAGGTTGAAGATTGTGGTAATCTTCACAAGGTGCCGTTGAAGGAAGATTGTGGTAATCTTCAAAGGGAGATCGTGGTAATCTCCAAAAGTGTTGTTGAAGAAGAGTGTGGTGCTCTTCAAGGTGTTGTAAGTTGAATTTGTATTAATTTTGGTAATTAATAAAATTCTTTTTCTTTTTGAAATCCATCCCTGATATACTGGGGTGGTAGAGGATTAGGCCCTAGGTGGGTTGAACCTCTTTAGATCGACGTGTGTTGTTTACATTCCGCACCTTTATTATTGCATTTGAGCATTCGGTTATAAAAAGAGGGCGAAATCGAAAAGATGGAGATAATCTATTCACCCCCCCTCTAGATTATCGTAGCCGCTTGGACTTACAAGTGGTATCGAGCCAAACTCTTTGGCAAGCTCGTTTCACATCGCGAGTGAAGAGAAACGATCGTCGGCTACAAACGAAGCTCATCTTTCCAAGACTGCGCACCACCAAGCCACCACTATTTGATTCCAAAAATTTTATTTTTGGAAAGAAAGAATGGAATGCTACTTACAAGGTTGCGGGTTCGACATTTGGAACACCGTCATAAACGGAGAATCCATTCCGATGAAAGATACACCACACACCTCAAAAGGCCTCAAAAAGCTCAATGATGAAGAGAAAAAAATCATCTCCTTAAACGGTAAAGCTCTCAATATTTTGTATTGTTCATTTACTAATTTGGAATATGAACATATTGTAGGAATAAAATCGGCACATGAAGTATGGCAAAAATTAGAAGCCATCTATGGAGTATTTGCAAATGAAAGGAGTCAAACAAAAGCATCTACTTCTCAAAGGGATACAAGTTCAAATCTTAGGAACAAGCCTCTTACAACTTCCAATTACGAAGAAGTTGAATATTGTTTTATGGGTATCGAAGAAGAAAACGAGGTATGTCTTAAACCCTCTACTTCCTATGATATTGTCATTCAAAATGATTATAATGATTTACAAAATGATCTTGATGAATTACAAGATGAATTCCAAAACTTACTTGTTAAATACAAAAATTTGAAAAAGGAATTCATTGTTTTGAAAAATGATAAGGATAGTTTATTTACTTCCTATGAATCATTATCATGTGCTCACACCACCACTCTTGATAAGGTTAGAAACCTTGAGAAAGAAAATAGTACTCTTGTTGAGAATATTGATTGCATGAAAAAGGATTTATTAAAATCCAACTTGAGTACCAATAAAATTGTTGATATTCATAATTGTGATAAAGGACTTGATCATAAGCCTAATGTTATTAATCATATGAAAAAGGATCAAGTCACTATGCATATTGGCCATTATGCTCCTAGAATTATTACTTGTTTTTATTGCGGTAAAAAGGGTCATACGGCTAATTCTTGTCGAGCTAGAAATAGCTCTAATTATTGTTGGAGACCTAAAAGTCTCAAGAATAATCCCAAAGGACCCAAACACATGAGGGTACCACAAAACAATGTCAAATTAGGTACTCGGCGAAATAATGATCGAAGAAAATTCATACCGCCAAGAAGGCATCAAATGACCGATTCATTTGATCAAAGAAGGAGAAACTATTTTCAACAAAACCAATTTCCAAGAAGAGGATATAATCAAAAATGGGAAGAACACAATCTATGGAAATGGCAAAGACATCATCAACAAGATGATTTTCAAAGAAGAAGAGACTATCAACAATGGGAAGGACAAAAATTTTGGAGATGGAGAAATTGGAGAGATTACCATCAACATGAAGATTTTCAAAAGGGAAGATATCATCAACAATGGGAACAACACAACCCATGGAAATGGCGTAATTGGTAACCCGTATCTCCCTATTTAAATATGCATTTTATTTTGTTATTATGCATGCTTTTATTTGTGTCTTAATTGCAAAATGAGTTTTCAAATATTTATTTTTTTAATTAAGGTCTTCAATATATATTTGTGCTTTTAAAATATTTTTGAAAAAGAAGACCTTATATGATGTTTTTAAAACTCTTGTGCATTTTTGTAGACTAAAGTGTGTTATCATCTCTTATGGATTTTTATGGCATGAGCTTACTTGTGATATCTCTTAGCCTACACTTTTATCATTATGATTTGTGCTAGATTTGTTTTAAGAATTGTGTAGGATTTACATATTTTCACAAATGGCCATTTACGTCATTATTTGTCAAGAAAGGCATAAATTATCGAGGTACGTTTACTTGTGTTATTTTTACTCTTATAGACTCGATATATGTATTGCCATGTGCCTATGTGCTTGTTTTTCATAGTATTTCATAAAGTGCCATTAAGAGGATTTTTAGATTTTTTTTGAAAGGCACTATTCGATATTTGATTGCACATATTTGCTTTGTCAACTCTTGTTCAAATACTTCTTTTAAATGAGGTCTCAACTATATGCTATCAGGATTTTCAAATTTCAAAAGAGACCTTTGTAGCTTTCTTAAGCTTATTTGAACTTGCATGATTTATTAGTCTCTTGATGTTATTCTAAATGCATAGTATGTGTTTCTTGCTTCATGGTCTATATATATAGTGTCTATTTCTACTATGCTCTTATGCAAGATATTTTGTGATTGATGATTGAGGCATGTTTTTACACTTGGGCTATTTTTCTTGCTTATATAAGCAATGCCGTTAATGAGTTTGTTAAGTTGTGTAGATGAGAAATGAAGTACTCCAAATATTAGTTACCTCAAAATATTTGAATGTAAATGTTCTATTGTGAACACCTTAGACCTATTGGATGCCCTATGATGATAGTAATGAAGTAGACAAAAAGGGTATTCCGGAACAAACTCGATGACCAAGGCAACATTGGTCGAACTAAGGCGAGGTTAGTAGCTCGAAAGTATTTTCAAGAAGAAGGTAATTGATTTTGATGTAACATTTGCACTCATAGCACATTTAGTAGCTATTTGCATTTTTCATGCCCATTCTTGTTCTAAGAAAATTTCAAACTTTACCAAATGGATGTTAAATCCAATTTTCTCAATAGTTTTATTCAAGAAGAAGTCTATGTAAAACAACCTCCGGGGTTTAAAATTTTTCTAGGCCAAATGATCGTTTTTAAGGCCTTGTAATGTTTAAAACAAGTACCCCGTGTATGGTATGATAGACTTAGCTTTTTTTTGCTAAATGATTTTACAAAAGGTAAAGTTGATACTACTCTCTTTGTTTGTAAAAAAGGGCAAGATTGTTTAAACTTGTGCATATTTATGAGAATATTTTTGGTGCTACTAATGAATATTTGTGCAAGATATTTTTCTAAGTTGATACTAGGTGAACTCGAGATGAGCTTGATGGGGGAGCTCAATTTATTGCTTGGACTTCAAATTATTCAATGCCAAGAAGATGGTTATACTTCAAAAGAACTCTTGAAGGAGTTAAGCATTGAAGAAAGAAGAACTATCTCAACCTCTATGGCTAAAGATTGACAAAGGTTGAGAAAGGCATGTCGGTCGACAATTAAATTCGAGGTATGTTTTCTTGTATTATTTCTATAGACTCGACATTCCATATGCGTTATGTCTATATGCTCGACTTTAAAAAATTATCCCAACGAATCTCATTAAAGTGTCATTAAAAGAAATTTTCAAATATTTGAAAGGCACTTCTTCGTATGACTTGTTGTATCCAAAGCTTTAAAACGTTCTTATTTTTTTCGGGATAACAAGTTCGGTATCTATTATACGGTTATTCATATTCAAAATTTGGTTCGTCATAATCGAACTAAACATATTGAGATTCGATATATTTTTTAAGGGATTGTGATTTTTTAACAAAAACTTGAGATGTGTTTAATTCCGTCTCAAGGATAACCCGCAGACTTTTTGATCGTTAACCGCCGAGTATTTTACCTCATTTAGAGCTTGATTATGACATAATGTATATTGAATGAGGTCTACGTTTGCATTTTGCACGTTTTTAAAACTTAGGGGCGAAAAATCGGATTTTTGGTTGAAAATTCGGATTTTGGAAAAACTGACAGACAGTGGGCTGAAAGGGTTGAGGGCAACCGGTCGCCCTCAACCTCGACCGGTCGCCCTAGGCTATAATTTGGATTAAAATGGTTATGTCTTCAGCATTCGTCACTTTGACACATTTTGGCCATTTTTCGTCCCCTTTGCAAATTTCACACACAATTCACTTCAAATGAGTTTTGATGCATGAATTATATATTTTGGGGATTATCTAGCTCGACTATCATCATCATTGCTCGTCTTTACCGATTGAATGGTAAGAATTTCACTATCTTTAGCTCAAATGGGTTGAACCCTTGAGTTTGTGGCTTATATGTATTTTTCTTGATGTAATTCATATATGTTTGTGATGATCTTATTGATTGTTGATGAATGATATTTGTTAAACTGTATTTGGTGATGAAAAACGTGGCTTGATTTCATTTACAAGGGCTATATATAACTTTGTCTATTTTTGACGCCCACCAAGTGTTCGATAAAACGTTTCAATGAAAAATTCATCACCTACATGACTCTCTCGATTTCAAAAGTCTCATATATTTATAGAGATCATGTTTTTGCAAATCAAATGATTTTTCATAAGCTTCTACAAGTCGTATGATTCGACTCTTCTATGTGGTTTAAAAGCTTCAATGTTAAAATGGCTCGATACATCGGTTTACTTGCGCACGTTGATAAGAATATATGATGTATATATCGTGCTAACATTCTTTTTGATGATTCCAAAGGGGGAGAAACAGGTTATAAAGCTCATTAGCTCATAAAAGCTAAGATAAGCTTAACGAAAAGAAGCTATAAGCTATGGCTTCATAAAGCCATAAGTTGTGGATCATATTTAGTCCACTTGGTGCATTATGGTTATGTATGAATCATGATCCTTTGGTTGTAGTATGGACTTATATACGGTTCTAATGATGTATGTTTGACAGGGGGAGCTTTTAAGTTATTCATACTTAAGCTCAATATCGAAAAGCTAATATTTTAGCTTATGTTTAAGTTGCTTCTATATAACTCTTGTTGTGCATGTTGATAGGGGGAGCATTTGCTATGTGTTTGAATATCTCTACTCCCATCCTTGTGTTTTTATTGCATGGAATGTTGTCGCTCACAACGGATAGTTCCCTTTAACCGGTAAAAATTGTTTTGTTTTCAAAATCGACCTCGTTAAAATTGTTTTGGTTTGTAATCATCAAAAAGGGGGAGATTGTTTGATAAATGGTTTTATCATGATTTTGATGATTTTGATTTTACACCAAAACAATGTTTTTAAATTATTGTCCAAATACTCCTAAATGATTTAAAATGGTTTTAATATTTTTCGGAGTATTTCCTCAAGTTTATTTTCGATATAAAATTGGACAACACATTTAATGTTTTTAAGTCAATGGGTTTTTACATTGAAACTATGTTGTCCTAATACTCCCAATTGATCTAAAATGTTTCTACTATTTTTTGGAGTATTTATTGGAATTTATATCGGACAACACTTTTTGTGTAAATGTTTTATTTCTTCAAGACTATATTTCTAATGTTGTCCTAAATACTCTCGATCGGTTTAAAATGTTTTTACGAATTTTTCGGAGTATTTCTTGAGGTTTATTTTCGTTAAAAATCGGACAACATTAAATTTAGGCGGTCGACCGGTCGCCTCTTACCTGGGAGCAAAACATCGAAACAGAAACTTTGTTCCTTTAGTTTTTGGTCAGTGCAACCGGTCGCCCTAGCCTTCGACCGGTCGAGGTGCACTTCGACCGGTCGCCCGTGTTAATTTGCTTCGCGACATGTTTCAAACTTCTATTTCGTATGCATCGTCGCCTGCGGTATTGACAAAGAAAAATATGACCGCTTGACAACAGACACATTTCCTTAAATTGTGGGATTGATTTCTAACAGCTATATTCTTGATTTTAATTGTATTTTTCTGTAGATTTTCAATCCCCAAGAGGAGCCTATGCTTGATCAATCATCTCCTATAAATAGAGGAAGTTTTGGAGCAACCAATACAACAATTGAGATACAACACAACAAGATACACTTCAAGCAAATACTTGGTCTTTCATTGTTATTATTCTTGTTGTAAATTTGCCTAGCTTATCACTTTCACATCCTTGAGGTCTAGGCTATTCTTGATTACACTTTGCACTCAAATTGTATTATTCATTATTGAGTTGTAATCTTGATTTTTGGTTATCATTCAACACAAGATATCCTTGTGAGTGTTCTTGTGGTAAGAGCACACTTGGATGATCTAGGTGATAGGTGCAAGAAGATTGTGGTGATCTTCTTATCGAGGTGTTGAAGAATTTGGTATTCTTCAAGGTTGAAGATTGTGGTAATCTTCACAAGGTGCCGTTGAAGGAAGATTGTGGTAATCTTCAAAGAGAGATTGTGGTAATCTCCAAAAGTGTTGTTGAAGAAGAGTGTGGTGCTCTTCAAGGTGTTGTAAGTTGAATTTGTATTAATTTTGGTAATTAATAAAATTCTTTTTTTTTGAAATCCATCCCGAGGATATCTTTGGGGTGGTAGAGATTAGCCCTAGGTGGGTTGAACCTCTTTAAATCGACGTGTGTTGTTTACATTCCGCACCTTTATTATTGCGTTTGAGCATTCGGTTATAAAAAGAGGGCGAAATCGAAAAGATGGAGATAATCTATTCACCCCCCCTCTAGATTATCGTAGCCGCTTGGACTTACAGTGTGGTGGTGTGAGCACATGATAGTGATGTTAGTCCAAGTGGCTACGATAATCTAGAGGGGGGGTGAATAGATTATCTCGGTTTTTCAGATTTTGCCCTCTTTTTCGAATAATCAACCAAAGACGAGAATGTAAATGCGGAAATAAAACAACACTCGTCGATTTAAAGAGGTTCAACCCACCTAGTGGCCTAATCCTCTACCACCCACCCCAAGATATCCGGATGGATTTCAAAAAAAAAAAGATTTTATTAATTTACCAAAAATTAATACAACACCTTGAGGATTACCACAACCCTCTTACACCACCTTGAGGATTACCACAATCATTTTACAACACCTTTGAAGATTACCACAACCTTCAAACACCTATCACCTAGATCACCCAAGTGTATTCTTACCACAAGAATACTCACAAGGATGTCTTGTGTTGAATGATGACCAAAATCAAGATTACAACTCAATAATAATTGATACAATATGAGTACAAGTGTAATCAAGAATTGAAAGCCTAGACCTCAAATTTGTGCAAGTGAAAGTGCTAAGGCTAATACAACAAGATATATGAAAGTGTTTGCTTTGTTTGCTCTTTGCTTGTATGGAGTGTTGTATCTTGTTGCTTGAATGAAGCCTCTATTTATAGGAGAGGTCTTGGCTTTGATTTCCGGACATTGGCTCCTCCTTGGGGAGTGATTTGCTGCAAAAGAAACCATTTAAAATCATCAATATAGTTGTTAGAAATCAATCCCACAAAATAGGGAAAAGTCATGTCAAAACGCAACGGATAGTTTTGTCAAACATGGGGTTCGACCGTCACAAGCAGAGATAAGATTGAAATTGAATTCTCGCGAATTTTTACACTGTGGGGACCGGTCGGAAGGGAAGTGCGACCGGCCGCTCTCACTGTGACCGGTTGCCCTTGACGTTTTTATTTAAACAGAGAAGTCGGAACAAAATCCAACTTGCGTGTGTCGCGCCACGGTCGACCGGTCGACCACACCGTCGCCCGCCACTGGTCGACCGGTCGCCCGCCTTTTTTTTTTCTTACGCCCCATTTTTCTGTTTCAAAACTCAACTCAGTGTACGGGTTGCCCTATAGGGCGACCGGTCGAGCTCGAAACAAAAGTGTTGTCCAATTTTAAATCGAATATTAACTTCAAGAAATACTCCAAAAAATAGTAAAAACATTTTAGATCGATCGGAAGTGTTGGGACAACATTTAGGGACATTGTTTTGGTATAACAACTCATTTGAACAAAATCATCAAAATCATGATAAAAACATTTATCTAACAAACTCCCCTTTTTGATGATTACAAACCAAAACAATTTTCAAGAGGACGATTTCGAAAAACAAAATAATTTTCCGGTTTATGAGTAAACTAACCGTTTAAAAACATTTTACAAAAGCTCCCCCTATCAACAAGCACAATAAGAAGAAATATTGCATAAGCTAGAAGCACAAGCTTTTACAAAATAAACAATAACTCCATGAGCTTAGAAGCTCCCCCTGTTACAAATACTTATTATCCATGCAAACAAGTTCATAAAACAGTCATTGGATCTGAGTTTTCTTCACAACTTATGGCCTTAATAAGCCATAGCTTGTAGCTTCTATCATGAGCTTTTATTAGCTTCTTTGAGCTAACGAGCCAATTTCTGTTTCTCCCCTTTGGAATCATCAAAAGAATGTTAGGATGATAGAAACATCATAGAAGTATATCAAAGTGCGCCAAAGAAATGGTTTATCAACCATTGAGCAATTTTAGCTTAAAAACCAAGGAAAATGGGAGAAATGTATCATGAAGAGTTCATACGCTCGTTTTATTTCCCAAAACATGATCTCAATGAGTATAGAAGACTTTTGGAAGCGAGAGAATCATGTAGAAGTTGAAATTTTCATTGAAACATTTCATCGAACACATTGTGGGCGTGAAAATAAAAAGAGTTGTATATAGCCCTTGTAAATGATCCAAGCCAAAAATTTCATCACCAATCCACATCAAACATCATACAATACAACATAATAACTAATCTCAACAAGATCATAAGCAAAAATTATCAAGAAATATACAAGAAAGCCATAAACTCAAGTTGGTTCAACCCAATTGAGCAAAGTAAGGAAAATTCTTACCATTTGATCGGAAAAGATGAGCAATGATGATGATAAACATGCTATATAAGGTCCAAGATATAAATGGAATGCATAAAAATCAATTTTGAGTGACAATAGTGTGCATTTGGCAAAGGGGACGAATAATGGCAAAAAGAAGTGAAACTCCAAATGTCAAGACAGAATCTAACTTAAACCAAAATTTAGCCCTATTTAGCGGCCGTCGTGGTTGAGGGCGGACCGGCCGACGTTGAGGGCGACCGGTTGCCTCAACCTCTTCAGCCCACTTGTTTGACAAATTTTTCAAAATCCGAATTTTCAACCAAAAATCCGATTTTTCGCCCCTAAGTTTTAAAAACATGCAAAATGCAAACGTAGACCTCATTCAATATGCATTATGCCTAACCGAGCTCGTATTGACGCAAAAGTCTCGGAAGTTAGCGGTTTTTGTAAAAATGTCCGCTAATTGATCTTGAGATGGCACAAACGATATCTCAATTTTTCGTTTTGAAACACAATCCCTTAGAAAATGATGTCGAATCTCAATATGTTTAGTACGGTTATGATGAACCGGTTTTGAGCAATATTTATAGCGGATATATTATCACAAAAGATAGGTACGTTTTCAAAAGAGCATTTGTAATCCGCTAAGGTTTGTTTCATCCAAAGAAGTTGAGTACAACAAAATGCGGCGGAAATATATTCGCTTCGGGCCGTTGAAAGAGAAACACAGTTTTGCTTCTTTGAAAACCAAGAAACTAGGCAATCGCTTAAAAATTGACATGATCCGGAAGTACTTTTCCGATCATCAATATTACCCGCATAGTCCGAATCACTATAACCTTTAAGAGAAAAGATTTCATTCTTTGGATAAAATAAACCATATTGAATAGTGCCTTTCAAATATCGAAAAATCCGTTTAACGGCACTCATATGAGATTCTTTTGGATTGCTTTGAAAACGAGCACATAGGCATACGGCATGAAGAATGTCCGGTCTACTAGCGGTTAAATAAAGTAAACTACCAATCATACTCGATACTTGGATTCATCAACCGTCTTGCCTTTTTCATCTTTGTCAATTTTGACATTGGTTGCCATAGAGTCGAGACGGTTCTTCCTTCTTCAATGCCGAACTTATTCAAAAGTTCTTTTGTATACTTTGATTGCGAAATATAAATACCTTCTTGGCATTGCTTAATTTGAAGTCCAAGGAAGAAGTTTAGCTCCCCCATCATACTCATCTCGAATTCACCTTGCATTAACTTGGAGAATTTCTTGCACAAAGATTCATTAGTAGCACCAAAGATAATATCATCAACATAAATTTGCACAAGTAAACAATCTTGCCCTTTTTCAAAAACAAAGAGTGTAGTATCAACTTTACCTCTTGTAAAACCATTTTGCAAAAGAAAAGAGCTAAGTCTATCATACCATGCACGGGGTGCTTGTTTTAAACCATACAAAGCCTTTTAAGTTTATAAACATCATTAGGCCTAGAAAAATTTTCAAACCCCGGAGGTTGTTTTACATAGACTTCTTCTTGAATAATACCATTTAAGAAAGCGGATTTAACATCCATTTGGTAAAGTTTGAAATTTTTGAAACAAGAATAGGCAAGTAAAATACGAATAGCTTCTAAACGTGCTACGGGTGCAAAAGTTTCATCATAGTCAATACCTTCTTCTTGACAATACCCTTGAGCTACTAACCTTGCCTTATTTCGAACAATGTTGCCTTGATCATCAAGTTTGTTCCGGAATACCCATTTTGTACCAATAATTGTTTGAGATGGAGGACAAGGTACTAATTCCCATACATCATTTCTTTCAAATTGATTCAACTCCTCTTGCATTTCCAAAACCAATCTTCATCCTCAATAGCTTCCTTAGCATTTTTAGGCTCTTTTTGAGATATAAGAGCTTTCTCGGCAAAATTCCTTCGAGTCATTACTTTATCAAGGGGATCACCAATAATAAGATCTTTTGGGTGATCTCCTTAAATTTCAATGCTACGGGAAGATTCAAGTATCACCCTATCTTCTTGAGGAACATTTGAACTTGAAGGTTGATCATATGAAATAGAAGGTTTATCATTATAAGCATCACTTTGAACAATAGGTTCAACAATATCCTCTTCATCACTATCGTCATTGGGTATTCTTTCAACACCCGAGGCTTCATTAAATTTGACATGAATAGATTCTTCAACAACCATGCTAGTCTTGTTGTAAACCCGATATGCTTTGCTCTTGGTTGAATACCCCATAAATATTCCTTCATCGGCCTTAGGATCAAGTTTGTCCAATTGATCCTTAGTATTTAAAATAAAGCACTTACATCCAAATATTTTGAAATAACTAATATTTGGAGTTCTTCCTTTCCAAAGCTCATATGGAGTTTTATTCATTTTAGGACGAATATAAACTCGATTAGTGACATAGCAAGCGGTACTTACGGCTTCGGCCCAAAAATATTTTGGAAGAGAAAATTCATTGAGCATGGACCGACTCATTTCTTGTAGCGTCCGATTCTTCCTTTCGGCTACACCATTTTGTTGAGGTGTCCTTGGAGCCGAAAAATTGTGCGTATATCCCTTGGTTTCACAAAAGACTCTAAACTCACCGTCAAATTCTCCGCCTCGATCACTTGAATAGTTTTAATAGTATCTTCCTTTTCATTCTCAATGCGTCTACACAACTTAACAAACTCATTAACGGCATCGCTTTTATTTGCAAGAAAAAGAGCCCAAGTGTATCTAGAAAAATCATCGACAATAACGAAAGTGTAATGTTTTCCACTTAGACTAGCCGTACCAATATCCCCATACAAATCAAGGTGAAGCAATTGTAGGGGTTTGGTAGTGGAAATTTCATTTTTGGGCTTAAAACTACTCTTAACTAATTTGTTCTTTTGACAAGTGTCACATAAGCCAAGATTTTCAAAATTCAATTTGGGTAGTCCTTTTACATGTTGGTTTTTGTAAATATTTTTCAAATTCTTGTATCCAACATGTCCGAGTCGCCTATGCCATAAACTCGTTAAATCATTATTGGCGACAAGACAAGAAACATTTTGACTAACCAAATCACTAGTACAAATTTTGTAAAGATTGCTTTTCTATTTGCTTCACAAATAATATTACCATTTTTAAGAATAAGGCATTTTTCTTTATTAAAAGAAACATCATAATTTGAATCACAAAGTTGGCTAACACTTATCAAATTAAACTTAAGTCCTTCTACTAAAAGAACATTACAAAGAGAGAAAGAAGAGTTACCAATTTCTCCATTTCCAAGAATTTTTCCTTTGCCATTGCCGAACATGACCATACCCTCTTCTTGGAGCTTGATGTTGGTAAAAAGCTCTCTCCTCCCGGTCATATGGCGTGAACATCCGCTGTCCACGAGCCATTTCGAATCCTCCATGGTTGTTATAGCCCCTATTACCTACAAAATCATTTCTTTTAGGTACCCTATAATTTTGGGGTCCATGGGGTTAGTTTTGAGACCTTTGGGTCTCCAAATATAACTAGAGCTATTTCTCAATTTGCAATTATTAGCATAATGTCCAATTTTGCCACAATAAAAACAAGTAGGAGTATGAGAGCTACTAGCACGTATGAAAGTCGGACCTTGGTTATTTTTCTTAAAGACTTTTTGAAATGGTTTGTAACCAAGTCCTTGTTTTGAATGCTCACCTCTTTGTGCATCTAAAATTTTAGTAACCTTATCCGTGCTTAAATTAAAACGATGCACATTCTTTTTCAAATTATCAATATCATTAGTGAGCATTTGTTTCTCGGTTTCAAGAGTTTGAATTTGAGTAAGGGTAATAGCATGAACATGATCAAGAGTCTCATAAGATGTAAATAATTTATCCTTTTCTATTTTAAGCTCTTTATGCTCCTTCTTTAAACTCTTGTATTTAACAATTAATTTTTGAAATTCATTTTGCAACTCATCAAAATCACATTGCAATTCATCAACTAAGGAGGAGGTAGAGGAGTTAGAGCGCACCTCATTATTTTCATCGTCCATAGCCATAAGACCATGTTCGGTTTCACCTTCCTCGTCGGATGTCTCGAGTAGCTCATCCCAAGTTTTGACATCCGCATTTAGAGCCTTCTTTTTCGAAAGAGCTTCTTTTTCTTTTGTTCCTCCTCATTGAGTTTTGGGCAATCGGCTATGAAGTGCCCGGCTTTCCGCACTTAAAGCAAGCATTATCTCTTGGTTTTCTTGCTTTATTTTTATTCACAAATTTTGCAAATTTTCGAACAAGTGCGGCCGTCTCCTCATCATCATCATCATTATCATAGTATGCATTATTAGAAGAGGAAGCAAGACCTTTAGGAATATTTTGCATACCCGATTGATTGATGGTTGGTTTGGTATTTTTCCTCTCCTTGAGATAGACTTCATAGATGAGGAGGTTCCCGATGAGCTCGTCAAACTTGAGTGTCTCAAGATTTTGTGCTTCCGTGATTGCCGTCACCTTTTCGGACCATGCGCCGGGAAGAGCATTCAATACCTTAGTCACTTTGTCTTCTTCGGAGATGACTTTACCGAGGGCCACAAGAGGATTGACAATGTTGTCAAGCCTTTCCACCATCTTGGAGATGATTTCACCATCATACATGTTAAAGTTTTCAAAGTCTTTAACGAGCATGGTCTTTCTAGCTTGCTTGACCTTCTTTGTCCCTTCATATATAGTCTCCAATTTTTCCCAAACCTCATGTGCCGACCTTATGCCTCGTATGCGATTGTACTCGGTGGCGGTAAGTGAGCAATGCAAAATATTTAAGGCCTTACCGTTTAGAGAGAAAGCCTTCTTATCATTTTCATCGAACTCCTTGAAAGGTTTAGGAGTCGAGGTGCCATCCTCCATTTTTTTCGTTGGTTGATCAACTCCTTCAATAACCACATTCCATATGTCAAATCCGCACCTTGTAGAAAGCACTCCATACGGTCTTTCCAAAATGCGTAGTTGTTGGCGTCGAACAATGGTGGCTTGTTGGTGGAGGCGCCCGGTGGTGAGATAAGCGTCATTCGTAGCCATGGATCTTTCCTCTTTACTGAACGAGCTAGCCAAAGAGTTTGGCTCGATACCACTTGTTAGTCCAAGTGGCTACGATAATCTAGAGGGGGTGAATAGATTATCTCGGTTTTTCAGATTTTGCCCTCTTTTTCGAATAATCAACCAAAGACGAGAATGTAAATGCGGAAATAAAACAACACTCGCCGATTTAAAGAGGTTCAACCCACCTAGGCCTAATCCTCTACCACCCCAAAGATATCCCGGATGGATTTCAAAAAAAAAGATTTTATTAATTTACCAAAAATTAATACAACACCTTGAGGATTACCACAACCCTCTTACACCACCTTGAGGATTACCACAATCCTTTTACAACACCTTTGAAGATTACCACAACCTTCAAACACCTATCACCTAGATCACCCAAGTGTATTCTTACCACAAGAATACTCACAAGGATGTCTTGTGTTGAATGATGACCAAAATCAAGATTACAACTCAATAATGATTGATACAATATGAGTACAAGTGTAATCAAGAATTGAAAGCCTAGACCTCAAATTTGTGCAAGTGAAAGTGTTAAGGCTAATACAACAAGATATATGAAAGTGTTTGCTTTGTTTGCTCTTTTGCTTGTATGGAGTGTTGTATCTTGTTGCTTGAATGAAGCCTCTATTTATAGGAGAGGTCTTGGCTTTGATTTCCGACATTGGCTCCTCCTTGGGGAGTGATTTCTGCAAAAGAAACCATTTAAAATCATCAATATAGCTGTTAGAAATCAATCCCACAAAATAGGAAAAGTCATTCAAAACGCAACGGATAGTTTGTTGTCAAACATGGGGTTCGACCGGTCACAAGCAGAGATAAGATTGAAATTGAATTCTGCGAATTTTTACACAGGGGACCGGTCGAAGAAGGTGCGACTGGTCGCCTCACCTGTGACTGTTGTCTTGACGTTTTTTTACTTAAACAGAAGTCCGGAACAAAATCCAACTTGGCAGTGCACAGTCGCTTCACGGCCGATCGGCGACCACACCGGTCGCCCACCTGGTCGATCGGCCGCTTTTTTTTTTCTTACGCCCCATTTTCTCGCTTTCAAAACTCAACTCAGTACGGGTTGCCCTATAGGGACCGGCCGTCGAGCTCGAAACAAAAGTGTTGTCCAATTTTAAATCGAATATTAACTTCAAGAAATACTCCAAAAAATAGTAAAAACATTTTAGATCGATCGGAAGTGTTGGGACAACATTTAGGGACATTGTTTTGGTATAACAACTCATTTGAACAAAATCATCAAAATCATGATAAAAACATTTATCTAACAAGTGATTCATAGGAAGTAAATAAACTATCCTTATCATTTTTCAAAACATTGAATTCCTTTTTCAAATTTTTGTATTTAACAAGTAAGCTTTTGAATTCATTTTGAAGTTCATCATAATCATTTTGCAAATCACTATAATCATTTTGAATAACAATATCATAGGAAGTAGAGGGTTTGAGACATGCCTCATTTTCTTCTTCGATGCCCATAAAACAATATTCAACTTCTTCATAGTTGGAAGTTGTAAGAGGCTTGTTCCTTAGATTTGAGCTTGTATCCCTTTGAGAAGTAGATGCTTTTGTTTGACTCCTTTCATTTGCAAATACTCCATAGATGGCTTCTAATTTTTGCCATACTTTATGTGCCGATCGAATTCCTACAAAATGTTCATATTCCAAATTAGTAAATGAACAATACAAGATATTTAGAGCCTTACCGTTTAAGGAGATGATTCTCTTCTCTTCATCATTGAGCTCTTTGAAGCCTTTAGAGGTGTGTGGTGTATTCTTCGTCGGAATGGATTCTCCATTGATGACGGTGTTCCAAATATCGAACCCGCAACTTTGTAAATAACATTCCATTATTTCTTTCCAAAATGTAAAATTTTTGGAATCAAATAGTGGTGGCTTGGTGGTGGAGGCGCCGGCAAGGTAGACTTCATTCGTAGCCGATGATCGTTCCTCTTTACTCGCGATGTGAAGCAGCTTGCCAAAGAGTTTGGCTCGATACCACTTGTAAGTCCAAGCGGCTACGATAATCTAGAGGGGGGGTGAATAGATTATCTCCATCTTTTCGATTTTGCCCTCCTTTTATAACCGAATGCTCAAAGACAATAATAAAGGTGCGGAATATAGACAACACACGTCGATTTAAAGAGGTTCAACCCACCTAGGGCCTAATCCTCTACCACCCCAAAGATATCCGGGATGGATTTCAAAAAGAAAAAGAATTTTATTAATTACAAAAATTAATACAAATTCAACTTACAACACCTTGAAGAGCACCACACTCTTCTTCAACACCACCTTTGGAGATTACCACAATATCCCTTTGAAGATTACCACAATCTTCCTTCAACGACACCTTGTGAAGATTACCACAATCTTCAACCTTGAAGAATACCAAATTCTTCAACACCTCAATAAGAAGATCACCACAATCTTCTTGCACCTATCACCTAGATCATCCAAGTGTGCTCTTACCACAAGAACACTCACAAGGATATCTTGTGTTTGAATGATAACCAAAAATCAAGATTACAACTCAATAATGAATATTACAATTTGAGTGCAAAGTGTAATCAAGAATAGCCTAGACCTCAAGGATGTGAAAGTGAAAAGCTAGGCAAAATTACAACAAGAATAATAACAATGAAGAACAAATGTTTGCTTGAAGTGTATCTTGTTGTGTTGTATCTCAATTGTTGTATTGGTTGCTCCAAAACTTCCTCTATTTATAGAGATGATTGATCAAGCATAGGCTCCTCTTGGGGATTGAAAATCTACAGAAAAATACAATTAAAATCAAGAATATAGCTGTTAGAAATCAATCCCACATTTTAAGGAAATGTGTCTCATTGTCAAACGGTCATATTTTTTTTGTCAATGCAGGCGACGATGACCGGTCGCATTTAAATAGAAGTTTGAAACGAAGAACAAGAAAAATTACACAGGCGACCGATCGATGTCCACCTCGATCTGGTCGACGCGTTCCTACAACCGGTCGGCCAAGACCAAAAATCAAAACAGGAGTTCTGCTTTCAACCTTAAACTCAGTGTACCGGCCGACAGGGGGGTCGGCCGACGCCACCGGCCGACGCCCGGTCGACCTGGCCATTTTTCTTTCCGTCTTATTTTTTGTTTCCAAATTCATCTTCAGGTACGGGTTGCCCTATACACACCGATCGACCTCGAGACAGTAAAAATGTTGTCCATTTTTATCGAAAATAAAATTCAAGAAATACTCTGAAAATATAGTAAAAACATTTTAAACCATTCAGGAGTAGTTAGACAACATTTAGGAACCTTGTTTTGAAGTAAAAAACTTATAGACATAAAATCATTTGAAGTGTTGTCCAATTTTGTCGAAAACTAAACTTGAAGAAATACTCCGGAGAATATAAAAACCGTTTTAAATCATTTAGTAGTATTTGGACAACCTTTAAAAATATTGTTTTGGTGTAAAAACAAAATCATCAAAATTAAGATAAAAACATGTATCAAACAAGTGTTACCAATAGAGAACTTAATGTAACACTTAGAAAAAGTGTTACAAAAAACTAATAAAAGTTATACCTTAGACAATAGGTAGCACGGGCAAGTGCAGCGCCATAAAAGTGTTGTCTATTGTCTATAGTGTTATTTTATGGGCATTAGTTAACATTTTTTGGGTGTTACGTAATATAATTTATGTTGTAGTGAAGTTTTTTGTTCAACTTTCAAGTTTTGATTTAATTTTTCCTTTAATAAAAATGAAAGATTTTTGTAGTAAAATCATGCAATATGTTAGTATATGAGTTTATGTTGGTTTTGTGTTAATAAATGAAACATAATTTTGGACATTTTGGCAGTAATTTTTGGTCATAATTTTTTTTTAGAAGATGATTTTGTTTCATTAAATCTTATTGAAATGTTATCTAACATGTTTGAATATGATGATATATGAATTTTGATGATTATTTTGGTGTTGATCTTGATATATGAAATATTTAAGTTAGTAAAAGTATTTATGGACATTTTAAGTACTTTAGCCTTTTGTGTTGGTGTAGTGCTTAAGTTGATAGTGGAAATGGACTACATGACAAATTTGGTGAAGATTCATAGTTTTTAACTTGTAGAAAAATAACAAATTGGAGGGGTAGAGTGAGAAATAATGGACGGCCAATTGGGAGGATTTGAGTGTGTGTTTTGTGTGTTAATATGAGAGATACTGAGATAGTGAATAGTGACAAAATGGAAGTCATACTTTTGATTGGAGTAAGTTGTACTCTTTGTCTAGGAGGTATGGGGGAGTCTAAAATTAGGAAGTGTTGTTGGGAGATATTTATAGGATAATGATTGTTGGCGATTAGATGATGGTTGGTGATTACAGAGAAGCACTTAACTGATTAAGGATTAAAATATTTAAACATAATTAATAATTAATTGAATAAAAGAATTAGATATTGATTTATTATAATAGTGATAATAATTATGTAATACCTTATATGGATGAGTTGACTAAACTTTGACTATTGACTTAGATTATGACAACATAGTTGACTAAGTTTGATTAATTAAGTATTTATTTGATAATTATTTGACTACTTATTAATTTATAAATTATTTATTTATTTAATTATTAATTAATGATTTAATTATTTTTGAAATTATATAATTAATTAATTATTCATTTATTAATTAATTCAAATAATTTATTATTTAATTAATTATTTAGTAATTTAATTAGTTTATTTAAATCATTTAATTTAATTAATTATTTATTATTATTATTTCATTTATATATTAATTAAATAAATATAGAGTCAAATGGACTACTAAATGACTTATTTTTTTTTTAACTTAAGTGACATACTACATTAACTAAGGATAGTTAGATTAAGCATTAAATTGGCCTTTCCTAAAATAATATACTCTATGAATATTATAGACCTCACATAAGTTAGTAGCTTGATCGATAACTTGTTGAATTGCCTTGAACCTTTACGATTCATTTGTGTTAGGTGCGGCACAATCGAACTCTTCTCAATCGAAAACATTCGATACTTTTACGTCAAACAAAGGTGGGTAAACATCAAATTTGTAGGCATGTTGTATTGTTACGATAATTTTGGTTAAATTTCATATCAATGCATGAAATTGAAAGTGACACTACGGTGTCGGCCGACGGACCATATGAATGAAAAGTGCCTTTGGGCCAAATAGAAAGTGCCTTCGGGCCGAAAATGGAAAGTACATTCGGATCGAATTTATTATGCAGTATAGATGTATTTCTCATGTTAGTGTAACTGCTTACATTTTCTACTGAGTGTAAAAACTCACGCCTTCAAACTAATATTATTTTCGTGATAGGGTCGAGCAGTAGGGGCTGTGCACATGGAAGTCGCACGTTTCTTACTTATTTTGTTATAAACTCCAAACATAAATATATATTCTGAACTTGCATTAAGAAGACAATCGTACTCCGATGACTCGTATTTTGGACGTACCAACTATGTTAAACTTTTTAATTTTCGAATTTTGACATGTTGTATATATATCTATGGCGTGTTTTAAAAAAAAATATTTTTAATTTCGTAGATTGGTATTATTCCTTTTACACTTCCGCAAATATTTTAAGTGCATATTATTGTTCCACGGTAACAATCGACTCTAAATGGGTTTGGGGCGTTAAGGTCGATAAGCAAGCATATATTGTAAGGCAAGGTACAATTGAATTTTTGCCATGAACTCAGCTGGATTTCTTAAAGTTCAATTGGATAATTTGTGTGTCTAAGATTGATTCACTTAGTAATCTTATAGTTGTTTCTCAAGAATTTTGGAGACTTTCCAAGTACGTTGATGCTACAGTGGAGCTGAACCACAGTGGGGACGATTTTGAGTAGTGCACCAGTCGGATGGGAATTCACTTCGACACCATAAGTTATGATTGAATTCATAACGGTAACGATACTCATTGAAGTTGCACTATCGGCATGATTGGTATGAATGAATGAACTTAGGTTGGAATTGAATGAATTTAGGAATTGAATAACATTAGGAATTGAATGATGTAGTATTACTATTCTTATGATTGGTATGTACAAGGAATGGTAAAATGAATGGATGTCGATTTTTTACTTGATTTAAATACCTTGATTGGTAATTATAAATTAATGATAGTAACTGAGAAAAATAATTTTAAAGTATCAAATTCTCTTAAATAAGATTTTTGAAATAAATTTTATTAAATATGTTATTCGTAAATAGATATAAGATTATTTTAATGTGTGCTAAATAATATATATATATAGAGATTTATATCTATGGTATGAAAAATATTTTATATAATATTTTTAGGGATAATTACAAAAACACCCCTGAGATTCGGGCTAATTACAAAAAAAATCCAGAGATGTTTTAAAATTACAAAAAATCCCATCAGGTTTGATTATGTGTTAAATTTAAGGGGATGACTATAGTATTTTTATAAATATCAGGGGGGGTTTTGATAATTTTTTGCTTATGAAAGGGAAAAATGTAAGATAGAATCAAACCTCAAGGGATTTTTGTAATTTTAAAAAATCTCTGAGTTTTTATGTAATTATCGCAAACCTCAGGGGAATTTTTGTAATTATCTCTATTTTTATAAGAAAATATAGAAAATCAACAAAAGAATTCTATATCAAAATTTTGATTTAACTATTGAATATTGATAGAAATTGACTATGATTTAAAAAAATATTAAATATAACTTATATTTAAATTATAAATAATTGTTTTATTTATAACACTACTTTTAGAAAATATAGATTATATCCAATATTTTTAGTCATTTATAGAAAGATAATTTTATTAAAAATAAAATTTGAGTCATTCTTGCTGATTGAGAATAGCTAAACACATGGGGGACAGGAGGAATGCATGGTCATTCCCTTACTTTTGGGAATAGGCATTCCCATGGAATGAGTTTTCCCATTACTAAAGCATACCAAGCATGTGAATGAGAATGAAACAAGGAATGCTCATTCCATTCCTACCCTATTCCCACGTACCAATCATGCCGTAAATATTTTGAGAATGCTCACTTAGTAATGTAACAGCCTATCAAATATCTTTTGCGCTCGTTTTCGCGGGAAGAATGCATCTAGATCAGATGCTATTGGTCTAACTCGTGCAATATAGTTGATTAAAGATTAATTTAGTAAGTTTTTTTGTTAATTTAAAAATCAAGGTTTTTTTTTCTCTCTTTTTCTTTTTAAGGAAGCATGAATTTGGTCTTTATTTATATATATGTAGCACAATATAACTTGTGGGAAAATAGGAAATTTAGTCCGATAAATTGACCTATTTCAAACTATTTTCCATTTGTCTACTAAATTACGATTATATATGTATGTAGCACAATATAACGTGTCTACTAAATTATGATTATATATAATATAATAAAATTATATAGTTAATTTTCTTTAAATTGGCTGCACCGACATTTGAACCATTGCATGGTAGCAAAACTGATGTGATAACCTTATTCTACTAGTGCACCTAATACTTAATGTGCTACTCTTGGGCCTTTTTGGAAAGAGTGAGTGATGGCTTAAAACATGAGTCAAAAGAATTTGTTAGGTCACCCTTTGAACCCTATGTGAAATATGTTGGAATTTTGGTTTGGTAAAATGGGTGTTGACCCGATTTTGACCAAATAATTAAGTGGTTTCCATTAGTGAAAAATGAAATTAAATTATTTGTAAAAATTCTACTAAGAGAGTATATAAGAATAGCATTTGGAATTTCTCAAAACCAATTACAGGTGAATGACAAATTAATGCTAGAAGTTAGCCACTTAATACTAGAAAATGGTATGGAAAATGAAAAATGTGGGGAAGGAGAAATGCTCCATCCCACATAGGAAAAGGAGGTGAAGTTTGATCACTTGATATATTCCAAGTTGGACTTATGGGTTTAGGCCCTTGGGAGCACCCAGGTTTTTAAATGGGTGAGGACCTACATGCTTGTGGGTTTGGTTAACAAGCACACACACGCGCGCTGCTACCGCCGACCCGGGTCGGGTCGTGGGCTTGGGCTTGGACTTCAAGGCCCTTATTCTTTTTGGACTATAAACCTTTAAAATAAATAATCAATTAATTTTTAATTAATTAATTAACGTATTCTAACTTCGCACGGCCCATGCGTCAAGACGAACTCGTTTGTATCCGAGCACGGGCGGACGCACAGGTCGTGCGTCAAGTTGAAACTTTGTCATTTTGATTCGCATCCATGCATGGGCCGTGCTCCTGGTCGTGCATCGATGCGAAAGGCTGAACAAATGCGCCTGTTCAGTGTAAACATGTCTTTTCGAGCCAAAATACATGATCTTTCCATACGGTCACCTTGTTGCCTACATAATTCGAACCCTTGCAGATGAAATGACATACGAAACAGATGAAAACATAAGATTAAAACCGGTCATTTGCAATCGAGCATATTGTTTTCCCCCTGTTCAAAAGTTTGAAAGTTTCATACACTTTGAGTTCATTTTGTAGTTCCGCTTTTTTGCAAGTCTTTGCTAAACCGGAGTTGTTAAAGTCGTTGTATCTAGGGACGACGAACCATAAGCACTTTGTATACGGGCGTTTTGTCTTGCGGAGACTGAATATAATTCAGGCCTCGACTTAGCCTATTTTTCCAAACACATAGCCATATCTTAAACAGTAAACCAAATTTTTACCCAACAATCGCAAGACGAAAATATTCGTTTCTGTTCAAGACAATGGCTTCAATATGATTCACACTGATGGCTGCTGCTCCTACTCATGGTGAAAAGCCGCCCAAGTTCTCCGGCGTCAATGTCAACTACCTTACCAGCTTGGGGCTGTCTCATTTTCTGAAGGAGGAGCCCCCTACCGTTGACGATGAAGAAATCGACAACAACCGTAGAATCGATGTGGATGCTTGGCATAACAGTGATTTTCTGTGTCACAATTATGTTTTGAACGGGCTAGAAGACACCCTCTATAACGTCTATAGCACGTTCAATACGTCCAAAGAGTTGTGGGACTTTTTAGAGAAGAAGTACAAAACGGAAGATGCCGGCACAAAGAAATTTGTTGTCGGTAAATTTCTTGAGTACAAGATGGTTGACACCAAGATGGTGATCAGCCAAGTTCAAGAGATTCAAATCATACTTCACGACTTAGTGTCTGAAGGGATGATTTTGAACGAGTCTTTCCAAGTGGCTGCAATAATCGAGAAATTGCTGCCATTGTGGAAGGATTTCAAAAATTACCTCAAGCACAAGCGCAAAGAGATGGGGCTTGAGGATCTGATTGTTCGGCTTCGGATCGAAGAAGACTACCAAAAATCAGATGTGAAATCCAGTAAGTATAGAATGGAGGCCAAGGCCAATCTTGCTGAATCGAGCACTAGTAAGAAACGCAAGCACTATGGAAAAGACAAGAGAAAGGCCAAAACGTTCAAGGGGAATTGCTACAACTGTGGTAAATCGAACCACATGGCAAAGGATTGCCGACACCCGAAAAAAAGGCAATCAAGGTGGCAACCAACAAGCCAATGTGACGGAGGACAAGTCGGTTCCAATCGACATATCGGGGCTCGATCTCACTACCATTGTGTTTGAAGCCAATATAGTGGATAACCCAAGGGAGTGGTGGATAGATACGGGGGCTACTAGTCACATTTGTGCCGACAAGGAGATGTTCTCCTCCTACACTCCGATAAATGGAAGGAAGCTTTTCATGGGAAATTCTTCGACTTCCAACATCGTGGGGCTTGGCAAGGTTGTGCTCAAGATGACTTCCGGAAAGGAGCTTACGCTTGTAGATGTGATGCATGTCCTGGACATCTGCAAGAATTTGGTTTCTGGTCCTTTGCTTAGTAAGGTCGGGTTTAGACTAGTGTTTGAGTCCGAGAAGTTTGTAATGACAAATAATGGTCAATTTCTTTGTAAGGGCTACCTTGATAAGGGTTTTTGAAAGATGTCTGTAATGTCTGTTTTCCGCCAAGAGGCGAAGAATAAAACTATTACTTCTGTTTACTTGTTGGATTGTTCTAATTTATGGCATGATAAATTAGGACACGTAAACTTCAACACAATTAAATGGTTAGTGAATTTGGAATTAATACCTACGCTTAAAATCGATTCACAAGACAAATGAGAAATTTGTGTTGAAGCAAAGTTGGCCAAAGCACCGTTTCATTCGGTAACGAGAAGTACCAAACCACTCGAGTTAATTCATACAGATGTGTGTGATTTAAAACTTGTGCAAACTCGAGGTGGGAAAAAGTACTTCATAACGTTTATAGACGATTGCACAAGATATTGCTCTGTGTATCTTTTCTAAAGCAAAAATGAAGCTTTAGTAGCTTTTAAGACTTATAAGAATGAAGTTGAAAATCAGTTTAATTTGAAAATTAAGATGATTCAAAGTGATAGAGGCAGAGAGTTTGTTGCTACGTTTGAAGAATTTTGCTCGGAAGCGGGTATAATTCATCAAACGACTGCTCCCTACTCACCTCAATCCAATGAAATTGCAGAACGCAAAAACCGTACTCTTAAGGAGATGATGAATGCATGTTATTAAGTTCTGGCTTACCCCAAAACCTGTGGAGGGAAGTCATACTTTCTGCAAAGTACATTCTTAATAAGATCCCACCAAAAGGTAAAAATAAAACTCCATATGAGTTATGGAAGGGACGTAAACCATCATATAAATACCTTAAAGTCTGGGGGTATTTGGCTAAAGTCGAAGTACCTAAGCCGAAACAAGTTAGAATTGGTCCGAAGAGGATCGATTGTGCTTTCATTGGATATGCTAACAATAGTAGTGTATATCGTTTTTTAGTGCACAAGTCAGCTATTCCTGATATAAATGAATGTATGATCATTGAATCAAAGAATTTTGTATTCTTTGAGAATATCTTTCCGAATAAAGAAAGGAAAGAAGAAAGTTCGAGTAAACGAATTTATGAAACTGCTAGGTTACTGCAAAGTGATGATAAAGAGGAACCAAGACGCAGTAAAAGGGCAAAAGTAGCTAAGTCTTTTGGTACTGATTTTCTAAATTATATGTTAGAAAACGAATCTAGAACTATTCAAGAAGCATTGTCTAGTCCAGAAGCTCCTCTCTGGAAAGAAGCTATCAATAATGAGATAGATTCCATCATGCAAAATCACACTTGGGAGTTAGTTGATCTCCCATCGAGTTGCAAACCTTTGGGATGCAAGTGGATCCTTAAAAAGGAAGTATAAAGCAGATGGATCTATTGACAAGTATAAAGCCCGTTTGGTAGCTAAACGATTTAGACAAAAGGAGGAATATGACTTTTTCGATACATATTCTCATGTTACGAGGATTACGTCAATTCGTGTTCTCATTGCTATTGCAACTTTGCATAACCTTGAGATATATCAAATGGACGTTAAGACTGCCTTCTTGAATGGTGAACTTGAAAATGAGATCTATATGGAACAACCCGAGGGGTACATTTCACCCGGTCAAGAGCGAAGGTGTTTAAACTTGTTAAGTCACTTTATGGACTAAAACAAGCACCTAAGCAATGGCATGAAAAGTTTGACTCGACTATGAAGTTAAACGGTTTCAAGATCAACGAATGTGACAAGTGTGTCTACATTAAAGGTACTACAAATAATTACGTCATAGTATGCCTTTATGTAGATGATATGCTGATTATGGGAAGTAGTCATGATTTAATCGTGAATACTAAGAACATGTTAAAGAAGAACTTTGACATGAAAGATATGGGATTATCTGATGTTATATTAGGGATTAAAATCTCTAGAACTTCAGATGGAATAGTCTTGTCACAATCCCATTATGTCAAAAGCATACTTAGAAAGTTTAATGCTTTTGATAGTCCTCCGGCTAAGACACCTGTAGATCTAAGTCTACACTTGGCAAAGAATAGAGGCGAACCAGTTTCTCAGCTGGAATATGCAAGGGTAATTGGCAGTCTGATGTATAACGAATTGTACACGTCCAGACATTGCATCTAGTTAGGAATTTTATTGTTTAGATTTTGATGAATGCCATGTAAAACTTAGAATAGAAAGTTGGCACCCCAATTCTTGTGTAAAATGCATTGTAACAATTAGAGCCGCCAAGCCGAGTTAAGTCGCCTACGCCCTAACATGCAAGAAGACAATCAAGACCGGAAGGAAGACTGTTGTGAGAGAGCCGAGTATGGCAAAGAAGAGTAGACGGGAACTCTATCAAGAAGAAGTGAAATGCGGCTAAGTGGAGTATCGTCAAGTCAACTCGAGAAAAGCCAAGTCTCAAGTTGAAGTGACAAAAGAGTCATCCATGATTGGAAGTCGACTTAAGTCACCCGGGGAAAGCAAGGAAACGCAAGTCAAGTCGAGATAATCAGAAAAGATCCGTTGCATTTAAATCAAGAGATTTACTTAAACAAGTAATATCTCCATACCACCTTTCTGAGTGCTCGACCCTTAAGCGTGCAAAAGGAATGAACCAATGGGAAGCACTACACCGTGTCGAACTCGAAAAGGTGAAAGAACAATTCATACGAGGAAATGGCAATTCCAAGGATCGCAACAAGACAAGCCAACGATCGCAAGTGACTTTCAAAAATAAGCCTATCTCTTCAACGGGCAAATTTTTGAAAGATCACTATAAAAGGTTGAGGAATGACTCGAGAGAAGGTGAACCCCGAACCACGAACATTCAAGAAATCAATCAAATTGTAACGTAAATACTCTCAAATCATTCAAGATTAATCCTCAAGCCTACACTACGAAGAACATCAATCCAACACTCACCGTGAAGGAAAGATAACTTCAATCGGTTGAAGAGGAAACTTTTGAAGAAAAGGGTCTACATTCCACGAAGGATTGTAGGAAGGTTCAAGGTCGAACCAAGTCTTAAGCTTTTGGAGGGCTTCGTGATCAAATCCAAAGAGCTTGAGTAAGTGAGTCAGTAGCAAGCGGTCTGGCCTGTGTGAAGAAGTTTCGAGTCGCACGAGAAGCCACCGAGTGATCAAGGCATCTCCGCATCGAGTCCCAAAGGATCAAGTTAGCTGTGTGATCAAGACTTGTATCCGGACTGCTACCACTTTGTAAACCGATCATTACCTAGTGGATTCCTCCAGAGTTGGAGAAAAGAGGAGTAGAAGAATTACCCCATCTTCGAACCTCTATAAAAATTTCATTGTGTCATTTACATTTCAAAGACTTTAATTCCTCGTGATCTTAACCGTTTATATCTCACGATAAATTTGCTATCCATTTGATAATACAAGTACTAAACCAAGCACTAAATTCTTGCTTAATCAAACTTAAGGGTGTTAAGTCTTCAATAAAAAACAAAACCACGTTGAGTTAATTTATAGCCAACAAATGAGTTACTCCATCAACGGCTCGATTGAGTCATTTGAGAGATTAACTCTATGAATGACAAAATTGACTGTCCATCAAGGACACTCTTTGTGTAGTATCAACTCGATATTTAAAAGGACTAAATCGAAAATTTGGTAAGGTTTATTCAACCCCCTTCTAAACCTTACACTTATACCCCTTGGGACCTACAAGTGGTATCGAGCGGTTGGTTCATTGAACCCTCCGCACCGGTTTCGAACTAGATCTCCAAACTTTTCAAAGTCCGCTTTAGTACTTAAACTCTCGAAACTCTTTTTATCATTAAAAGTTATTATCATGGAAGCAAATTTGACACGCATCCCTATGTTCACTATTGAAGAATTTGATGATTGGAAAATTCGATGCGGTGCTCATCTATCAAAGATTACATGATGAGATGTGGATAGTGATAGAAGATGGGCCTCGCAAATCTTAAAGGTGAACACGCTTGTACGAAGAGTTGCAAAACAAGGAGAAGAAGATGTTGCTCCTGTGACCGTCATGGTTGAAAACCAAGAACCGAGTGGACAAATGATGACAGAAAAAGATACAACCTGGACAATGTAGCCAAGGACATCCTTTACAAAACTCGACAAAGCCATGTTCAATAAAGTCAAATCATGCAAAACGGCTAAAGAAATGGGACAAGTCGACATTGATTTGTGAAGGCTCGTGAGCAAATCAAAGAAAACAAATTATCGGATCGTATGTAAATTTGAGAACTTCAAAATGATCTCGGAGAAAACCTGGATCAACCGGATGCTCGGTTCACGTAAATCACAAATGAGCTTCCTCGACTTGGAAAGGAATATACACGAATGAAATGTGTATGAAGATCCTAAAAAGTCTTCGGTGAATGGGAAATGAAGGTCATGGCACCGAGACATTCCATGGACCTATCAAAGACATCCAACCATGAATTATTCTCGACCTCAAAGCCTACGAGTTTGAGCCGAGAAGAAAAGACCAGAAGAGACAGCTTGTACCCAAAACAAATTTTGCTCTAATTGTTAAAGATGGGAAGAGAGTCGAGGTCAAAGAAGTCATTGACCCATAAGAAATAGCCCCCGATGGTTAAAAGATTCAACAAGTTCTTTAATAAGAACTACAAGAGAGGAAAGGGTGAATCTTCCAGAAGACACTCAGCTCCCCTCCTAATCAAGGAATATAGGCCAACCAAGAGAAATGATCATCAAAAAGTTGAGTATCAAAGGGTCGACAATCCAAGAATGGAAAGAGTCGATCAAAAGGTCAATATCTATGTTGGAATCAGACAACCAGGTCACTATGCCATTGATCGCTCATATCCTCGTAGTCAACAAGTACAGTGGATGAAGAAGAAAGGAATGTCTTGAGAGAGAAAGAAGACAAGAAAAGAAAAAAGGCAATAATGGCTGCAGAGATCGATGAAACAGCCAAGTCAAGAGAGACAGTGATTTAGAGAGCAAAAGTGCCGACTACTCAAGTGACTCAAGAAGAAGCCCGATCCGCTTGATGGCCAAGGAACAAGATCAACCCGACCCTTAAGATGAGGTACACTCTAACTCATCAAACTCGGACTCTTAGTGATAGTGACATCGTGACACACACAATTCATCACCCACTGATCTTTATGACTCATTAGGCAAAATGATGAAAGATTTTGAACACATTAAATCCTCACACACACTATTGAATGAGGAAAATAGCCTACTCAAGAATCAAAACTCAAAGCTGACTAAGGAGCTGAGTACTCTAAATCAAATAGCTGTTGAGAATAAAAGTTTAAAGGCTAAAAATGCTAAATTAATAGCAGAAATTGCTGCTATAGAAAAGAGGGAGAATGACCTCAAGAATGTTATTGCCTCATTCACTAAGGCATCTAAATCATTGGATGATCTTATTATGAGTCAAAGATAATGTGGAGACAAGACAGGCTTAGGATTTAATTCCTCTGTGTTATGTCAAACCTCAAAAGTAATTTTGGAAAAAGGATCTTCAAGCCATGAAGAGTCCGAAAAATCCAAAACTCTAAATGTTGCACACACATTCACTCCAAAGCACAATAACAAGCAAACCGGCCTTGGTTATAAAGGAAAAGGAAAACAACCAGATTGAGTGTCTTTGAAAGATACCGAGAAGAGATTCACTGAGTCCCTCAAGAAACTCCAAAGAAAATACTCAGTAAAGAAGAAGCGAGAGCTACCAAAACCCCAGAAAATCCATAAAAGAAATACATATGATGGGAGTGGTAGAAAATATCCAAGCAAGTCGATTGGAATAATGTGAACCATCGCAGATAGACTTATGGAATATAAGCCCAAATGGCAAAGGCCTAGAACTCAAAGAAAGGCCATTCCAAAAGTATAAGAGCTTTCATCACCACACATGCACCTAGGCACTACACTCAAAGACACCACAATTACCCAAGGAAGGCAATTGCTAAAACACATATGCAGCATGAGACAAAAGAGACAGTTGTATGAACCTAGAATCCCCAAGCAATTTGCCAGGATTAAGTATGATTATGGCATCGATAGATGGCAACCCCTTAGAGTCAAATCATTTGGCTATAGGTTGGTTGAATCATCTTATAATTCTAACCCCTCAGACCCGAGAAAAGTATGGGTACCTAAAACTTAATTTCCTTGATTGCGGGTTCAAGGAACAAACGAGTGAGTGCAAGGAACCTGGTACATGGATAGTGGTCGTTTCCGGACATATGACAGAAATAAGAAATATCTGTCAAAATTCAAGGAAGTTAAAGGAGCAAAAGTCATATTTGGAGAAATGAAGCTCTGGCGAAATAAGAGGCATTGGATCCATCAAGAGGAATGGATTAGAAATCACAGATGTTGCATATGTTGAAGGACTCAACTTCAACTTATCGAGCATCATCAACCGCGTGACAAGGGCTACAATGTTGGATTCAACATGGGTATATGCCAAATCAAAGATATTGAATCAAATGAAGTTGTCTTTGCAAGGATGTAGAGAAAAATATGTATGTAGTGGATTGGTCAACCGCAACACCCAAAGACTGTCTACTAGCAAAGAGCACACTGTTGAATCAAGTCAAGTTTGTGGCACAAAAAGCCGAGTCACCCGAATTTCAAAACGATCAACAAGCTTGCGGAAGTAATCTTGTGGAAGGACTTCCGGACTCGGTTTACAAGAAGGAGAGTATATGTGACGATGTCGAAGGAAAACAAATTAAGTCATCATTCAAAGAAAAGACATGCCCATCTTCAACAAGAATATTGCATCCGCTTCATATGAATCTATTTGGCCCAAATGGAACCACCAACATAAGTGGAAAGAAATACACCTTGGTGGTAGTAGATGACTACTCAAGATATACATGGACAATATTCATGTGTAAGAAGAAAGAAACTCTACAAAAACTACCACATCTCGATGAAGAGGATTCAAAACGAGAAGAGTCAAACCATTATCAAAATAAGATCGAGGAGGAACCGAATTTGTCAATGGAATAATAACTCAAGATTGTGTTGAAAATGGTATTGGTCATGAACTATCAGCAAGAAGAACTCCACAACATAATAGAGTTGCGAAAGAAGGAAGAACCCCAAAAAGCAAAGAAGGACCATGTTAGTCAAGCGGGGTTACCAAAAAGATTTTGGGCTAAAGCAATCAACACAACTTGCTACACCCAAAACAGATGTATGATAAATAGACGGTGACAAAGACTCCTATGAGATCCGGATGGAAGAAAACCAAATGTTGCATATTTCGAATATTTGGATGTAAATGCTTCATCCACAACAATGGCAAAGACAACCTAAAGGCTTTTGATGCTAAAGCTGATGAAGGTATCTTCTTAGATATACTCGGTGAAAGCAAAGCCTACGGGATACTCAACAAAAGAACTATGGTTACGAAGAATCCATTCATGTAGTATTCGATGAGCCAAATGTAAATGGAGAAGACATTGAAGAGTCACCGATAAGTCAATCATCCAACCATACGTAAGAGTCCTATCTTGTCAAGAAGAAGCCGGAATTATCAATTCGAAGAAGATGAGATAGCTGAATCTCAAAAACAAAGTGGAAAATTTGCAACTAAGTGATTACGAGAGAGCGACCACAAAGAACACGGTACCGCAAGTCGATCAATCCGGCTAACTTACTCCAACGATGTAAGATGCCTAAGAGACCATCCACGAGAACTTGTCATTGGAGATATAAGAGAAGGTGTCAAAACAAGATCCGAGAACTCAACAAGAAGCCATGTTCACATGCTTCATCTCGCAAATAGAGCCCAAAGACGTGTCACAAGCATTGGACGACACACATTGGATTCAAGCTATGCAAGAAGAGTGAATCGGTTTGAAAGAAATAAAGTATGGGAATTAGTGCAAAGACCCATACATCAAAATGTTATTGGCACCAAATGAGTGTTCGTAAATAAGATGAACGAGGAAGGTTCCGTGGTAAGAAACAAAGCAAGATTAGTAGCCAAAGGATATTGCCAAGAAGAAGGGATAGATTTTGATGAAACATTTGCCCTCGTAGCAAGATTGGAAGCTATAAGGATGTTTCTTGCCTATGTAGCTCATAAGGATTTCATTGTATATCGATGGATGTAAAAGTGCATTCCTAAATGGTTTATTGGAAGAAGAAGTGTATGTTGAACAACCTCTAGGATTTGAGCGAAGACTCTTGGAGATAAGGTATACAAACTCAAGAAAGCTCTATATGGATTGAAACAGGCACCCAGAGCATGGTATGATACTTTGTCACAATTCCTAACCGAAAATGGATTCACAAAAGAAAAAGTAGATAGAACACTTTTCTTAATTCAAGATAAAAAGAGTATCTTGCTTGTTCAAATATATGTGGATGACATCATTTTTGGATCCACAAACAAAAGAGTTGTGTGAAAAGTTTTCAAACCTCATGCAAAGTAAATTTGAAATGAGCATGATGGGAGAGCTAACATTCTTCCTTGGACTTCAAGTGAAACAATTTGAAGGATGGAACCTTCATAAGTCAAACAAAATACACCAGAGATTTAATGAAGAAGTTTGGTATGGAGGAGAAGTCTTCTCGTAAAAATACCAATGAACACATCACCAAAATGGACATGGATGCGGATGGCAAGCCAGTAGATCAAACAAGATACTGAGCACTTATTGGATCATTGCTCTATCTCACAACAAGCAAGGCGGACATCACCTTTCTTTGTAGGTGTATGTGCAAGATTTCAATCTGCTCCAAAAGAGAGTCATATGACAAAGAAACTAAGAGAATATTGAGATACTTGAAAGGAAGCCAAGAAGTAGGCCTATGGTATCCAAAGGAAGGTGGATTCAAGCTAATTGGCTATTCGACTATCTTTGGATCTATGCCGATGAAGTAGACAGGAAGAGCACTTCAGGCACATGTCAAATGCTAGGAAAAAGCAATTTCGGCTTAGCAAGAAGCAAAATTCAATAGCCACCCTACAAACGGTGAAGAATACATAGTCTGCGGGCATCTGTTGTGCCCAAGTCCTATGGATGAGACAAGAATTTGAGAGACTATGAAGTTGAAGAAAAAGAAATTCCAATCATGTGTGATAACACAAGTGCAATAGCAATCACTCAAAATCCTGTGTTGCACTCAAGAACAAAGCATATTGATGTCAGATATCATTTCATAAGAGATCATGTTGAAAAGAAGGACATCATCCTGGAATATATCTCAACTGATAAACAACTAGCTGACATCTTCACAAAACCATTATGTGAGTCAAGATTTGAAGAACTCAAACATGAGTTAGGGTTAATTGAGCTGAGTTAACTTTGAGAAAACTCAAAGAAAAGAAATGGAACACAAAAAGTGAAAAAGAGCTGAACACACAAATCAGCTCAAAGAAATCAGTATGTCGGAAGACAACTTGACTACACCGAAAGTCACCGATAGCCGAGTCATTTGAAAGAATCGTGAGGAGTAGAGTTAAATCAGCTAAGGGATGTTTGAGTCACTTATGAGCAAAGTGACAAAAACGCAGTCGTTTTGACTAAGCGGGAATGTTTTAAGGAATACGTCAAAGATAATGATGATGTGTGGACATAAAGCCGCACACCAAGCTTATGATTGGATATAAATCTTTGCCGCATTAAATACGAGACATTAAATGCTAAATAGGCGTGCAAAATCTAAACCGTTGATTTTGATCACATTTCAAAAACCACCCGCACGTCCTTTCATAAACCATATTTAAACCATTTTCGTCCGTTTCTCTCTCACACTTCCAAAACTGTTCATTTCTTTCTCTCAAAAGCAAAGGCAAAAATTCTCTCGAAACCCTATCTATCTTCAAATCAACCTCTGAGTTTTTCTTCGATATAATCCTGAAAAATGGCACCAACTTATGACTTTACCAAGTTAGGAAAGCAAATCCACACCGGCTCTACGGTAGATTTCGACGGAATGGTGAAACAGGGGTCCGACGACACCCTAGTAAAGAAAATCGCTGAAAAGTTGGAAACATCTGGGCTGAAACCGTTTCTGACGTTAGAATATCCGATGACATATGTGGAGGAGGTCGCACAATTGTACGTGAATGCTGAGATTCACGATGAAGGAATAAAGTCATACATTCACGGAAAGCGATTGACTATCTCTCGCCAAGGATTTGGCGAACATTGCTCACTACCAGAGAGGAGCATCAGAGATTAACAAAGCGATGTAAACCTGGCTGATGCTTGAAAGAAAGAAATAGCCAAGCACATTGTCTTGATAAAATAGTGTATCTGACAAACAAGAGACTGGCTGAAGGAGGATTATCACAAGTGTTGGACATAGTTGCCAAATGTATCGACATCAAATTTGGCGGCTTTGACCAATCAACCGTCAAAGGCAAAGCTTATTGTAATGGCTGCAATCATCGTAGAAAAAGAAGATAAACTGGGCTGAGTTTGTCTACAGCAGACTCTGCTAACGTGGGGAACAAATCCTTCAAGGAAGATGGCTCATTTGGAGGATCCTAGGATATGGCCTAGTGATTGGCCGATGGATGGAGGTGAAAGGAGTCCCTCTTAGACATGGGAAAGCATTCCATGTTAACAAAGAGGATGTTCAGTGGCAAATCTCTCTGGCGCACTAAAGAGAGCTTACGCCAAGAGAGCGACACAAGTGAGGGGGAATCACCGACCCAAGATACAAATTGTTTCCTCTCCAACCAAGAAGAAAGCCGCCCCTGCAAAGAAAGAAAACCAAACATGCTCCCCCCGCAAAGATAGTCACCGCCCTGCGGCCGTGTCTCCCGCCCCCTGCAGCAGCGGTCGAGAAGGACTCACAAATACCTTCTCCGATTGTCAAAAAGAGGAGAACTCGAGAAGCCAAGATGGCCCGCTCCTCGTAAAAGACACACAAAGCCACCGGCCCCCGCCGCCCAAGACTCGAGAGGACACCGTCTCTCGAACCGTAAATCCCTCGGGTACAAACTAGGAGACGAAGACGAATTATCAAGCGCTCCGAGTGGAGAAACCATTTGAGTCACCCACTCGGCTAGAGCAGATCGAGATCGCTGGAGAAGTAGAGTCTCCGGATGTAGTTGATGAAACAACCAAGTCTGCTGAAGGCGATCAGCCAGAGGCAACTGAAGACACAATTTGTAGTTCACACATTTGAAACACAAGAAGAATAACCTGCTAGAGCGGATAGTGATGTAATGATCCTATCTCCACCTTACCCGACATCCAAAATCGTCTGCGTGAGTGGAGGAAATGGAAGTTGAGTAAGTCAAGGAACAGTTCCAACGGCCTGAGTTTATAGAAGAAGAAGAGGAACTGCTAAATTTCTTGGACTAAACACGTGCTCCCAAAGACTTGATGAAGACAATCGCATAGACATCCTGCAGATTTTCAAGGAAAAGGAAAGAGAAAAGCAAGTCGAGGAAGCCGAGGCACGTGAGAAGGCCAACATCCGCCCTATCTCCCGGCACTACGAACACACACATCCTCTCCTTGATGTCTTCTCTGTGATGATGAGGATCCAGGAGAATGCTATCGCCACGAAGAGTTGCAAATGCGGCAAGCATTGCATGAATCCATAATCCTTCACGAGCAAAGAATGATGGAGGGACCAGGAGAGTCCTCCGAAACACGGTGAAATTGATCCAATGGAAGTGGTTGACAAATCGCCATTGTTGTTGTTCTGCCACCACTTCCCCACTCACTCGGAAGAAGGCAATAAGGGTCTTGGCGATGAAAGCGGGACGAGTGGGGACCCAATCGAGCCAACCCCTATTGAAGGTGTTTTACCACCGCCCCAACGGCTGAACATTCAATCGAAACAGCCCGGGAGTTTGGAGACGAGTGACCCCATTCCAAGTCACTCACCGGTGCGCCAACCGCTCTGAAGGCTAATGACGCGCTGATGCAATCGAGGCACGAGGAAGGAACAACCCAGGAGTTAACACTGCGGGCGATGAAAGTGCAATCCATGGGGTTGAGACTCCAATGGATGCCACCACGAAGACCCTAAGACAAAGTGACACTATCGAAAGGGAGGACCAAGGCCTCGCCGCAAGAGAGAAGCATTGGAGATGCGAAGGCCACGGGAGGTTGAGACTTCCCGGGGTAAAGAGATCAAGTAGAGAACATCCCTCTTGCTATCATCGACCCATCCGAGAAGGAGATAAGCGCACTTCATGATTCCAGGATAATCCCCGATGTAACCTTTCGGGATCGGGCGCGATGAAGAAGTTGAGTCATCCCCGTGCAAATCCAAAAGACTCAGTGCGGATGTTCCAAGCACGAGCAAGTCTCGATCCCAAGACTACTCGTCAAACCTTTAACTTTGATGATGAGCCACCAATGGAAATCTCATCATCATCCGATGACGCTCGATAAGGCCGAGGACCGTCTACTCAAATGGAAAAATCGGTGAGACCAACGGTCGTTGAGACAATGAGAGGCTCGGCAAAGCGGGTCCACTTCATAACAAGACCCGGTGAACAAGAGACCACATGCGAGCTCCTCAAGCTGCGCAGCAGGTTGATTCCTAAAAAGAACTTCACGCGCACCGCTCATCATCGAACAAATCCCGGTGGCGGTGATGAATCTTTTATAGAATCTTTTCCTTTTTCCCCTGGAGGTACCCGACCTCCATGAAGAGTCGAAGAATGAACGCGCACGCTATCACGCACCAGCCTCCCGTTTTCTCATCAGTACCATTGTTCCAGTGCTTATGACTTTGATGTTTGTATGGCCATCACCGCAACGGAAGAATCAAATTTGAAGTTCGAGAGGTGTTCAAGGCACTATTTTGAGATTGAAGCAGAGATGGAGAGACATCAGCCTCTTTGGACATGCGATCGACAACAGAGATGCCAACCTTACTGGTGATTTAAGAGGCATAACAGTCCGTATCAGGGAATGGTGGCAACAAAGAAGAACAATGCGTGTGGAACAAGTCGATTCTTGAGGACATTGTTCAACAAGCTTGGTATGGAGAGTCGAAAATGCCGATGCAAAACGAAGCCGAGAGAACATATTGAGCACATGCATGAAGCTCATACCGCCGAGATAAAGTCTGCTGCGTGAGCAAAATACGAATGATCTACAAAGCGTTTGGAAGAACACATGACTAGAAAATTCAGCCTTCTCATGGCCGAGATGAAGCGATTTCAGCAGAGTCCAACGCTACTCGATATGAATTCGTCGTCTTACAACGCAGCAGACTTGAAGCGAGAACTTCGACTATCGCCAGGCTCGACTTCCGCTTGCCAAAGCATGTTCCCTGGGGGTTCCTCTAACCTTTGATGATGCCAAAAAGGGGGAAGAGGAATACCTTAAGGCGCTAAAGAAATCTGAAGCATCTGAAGCTGAAAATAAAATGGAGCAGCTATGAAGGCAAAGACAGTGAGGAAGCACCTAAACAAAAGAAAGGAAAATGTTGAGGGGGAAGGATCGCGGATGTGACATTGATGATTGCACAAAACCCCCAACAAGGTCCTGTCACGGTGACATTATAAGCAAAGAAACTCCCCAGTGACTCGCCACTCCAACACTCTGCTATATCCATGACCGATAAGAGAAAAACAATTGAAGCGGGGATGAAGGAAGTGGAAGGAAGAATGGATGCCCGAATTATGAACATCTTGAAAGAACACGGAGGCATTCCGGTAGATAGAGACACTTATGCCATCTCGGATGTCGGGACGAGCCACGATCAGTTGATGAATTTAAAATGCTCGAATCGGGGATACTTTGCAAATATGTCTATGGCTCAAGCTTGGGACTTATCCGGGAAAAGGGTCTCACGTTATGTGAAGAAGGCTGACAGCAACAGACTCACGCGATCGCTCTGCTGGTCACTCCGCCGGTCACTCAGCTGAAAGAAAGAAGACCCCAAGACAAGATAAGATATCGCAGGTAGAGGTAGAGGAAGAAGCGTGAGTGGAGGAAGAAGCTTGGGACCTCCAGCCTCCGCCCAAAAACATTGAATATGTGGATCCAGGAAAGAAAAGGAGGGATCTAGTGGGCTGGGCTTGACCAAGTAGCAAATTTGCAAGTGGCTAAAACTAACGTTGAGTATGTAAAAAGACTAGAAGAAGAAAACAAGAGACAAACTCGGTTATGGGAGGAGAGACATGAAAGAATAAGAAGAGATGAAAGCTGCCAGGAAGGCATGTGAAAAGAAAAAAAAGCATTTGACGACGAGAAAAAGAGAAGAAAGAAGAAGATCTTGAACAAGATGAAAGAAGGAGACAAAGCGAAGGAGATGAAGTGTTCTTTGTCCAACCCTTCGTGTATTTCACTATGTAAATACATACAATGTAAGTCTTCCTGTAATAAAGCTATAAATTCTTTATTTTTCCGTGTAGGCAAATATGTACTCTGACACCTTGTAAACTTGATTGTGTAAAAGAACAAGAATGATATGATCAATAAAAGAATTGATTCTGCGCATACATTCTATGTCAATACACTATCTGTATGTATCTTTCTTTGTTTGCATTTTTGAATGGTTTAAGTTTTGGCATCATCAAAAAGGGGGAAATTGTTAGGAATTTTATTGTTTAGATTTTGATGAATGCCATGTAAAACTTAGAATAGAAAGTTGGCACCCAATTCTTCTTGTAAAATGCATTGTAACAATTAGAGTGGCCAAGCTGAGTTAAGTCGCCTACGCCTAACATGCAAGACAACAATCAAGGCGGAAGGAAGACTCTGTTGTGAGAATTTGAGTATGGCAAAGAAGAGTAGATGGGAACTCTCTTGAAGAAGCAATCGAAATGCGGCTAAGTGGAGATCGGTCAAGTCAACTCGAGAAAAGCCAAGTCTCAAGTTGAAGTGACGGAAGAGTCATCCAATGATTGGAAGTCGACTCTAAGTCACCTGGGAAAGCAAGGAAACGCAAATCAAGTCGAGATAAAAAAGATCCGTTACGTAAATCAAGAGATTTACTTAAACAAATAATATCTCCATACCACCTTTCTGAGTGCTCGGCCCCCAGGAAGCGTGCAAAAGGAATGAACCAATGGGAAGCACTACACCGTGTCGAACTCGAAAAGGTGAAAGAACAATTCATACAAGGAAATGGCAATTCCAAGGATCGTAATAAGACAAGCTAACGATCGCAAGTGACTTTCAAAAATAAGCCTATCTCTTCAACGGGCAAATTTTTGAAAGATCACTATAAAAGGCCGAGGAATGACTACGAGAGAAGGTGAACCCCGAACCACGAACATTCAAGAAATCAATCAAATTGTAAGAAATACTCTCAAATCATTCAAGATTAATCCTCAAGCCTACACTACGAAGAACATCAATCCAACACTCACCTGTGAAGGAAAGATAACTTCAATCGGTTGAAGAGGAAACTTTTGAAGAAAAGGGGTTTACATTCCACGAAGGATTGTAGGAAGGTTCAAGGTCGAACCAAGTCTTAAGCTTTTGGAGGGCTTCGTGATCAAATCCAAAGAGCTTGAGCAAGTGAGCTATAGTAGCAAGGCAAGCGGTATCTGTGAAGAAGGTTTCGAGTCGCACGAGAAGCTTGGTGAGTGATCAAGGCATCTCAGGATCGAGTCCCAAAGGATCAAGTTAGTGTGTGATCAAGACTTGTATCCGGATCGTTACCACTTTGTAAACCGATCATTACCTAGTGGATTCCTCCGGGGAGTTGGAGAAGAGAGGAGTAGAAGAATTACCCCATCTTCGAACCTCTATAAAAATTTCATTGTGTCATTTACATTTCAAAGACTTTAATTCCCGCATCTTAACTGTTTATATCTTTGATAAATTTGCTATCCATTTGATAATACAAGTACTAAACCAAGCACTAAATTCTTGCTTAATCAAACTTAAGGGTGTTAAGTCTTCCGAAAAACAAAACCCACAGTTGAGTTAATTTATAGCCAACAACGGTGAGTTACTCCATCAACAACTCGATTGAGTCATTTGAGAGATTAACTCTCTTGAGTGACAAAATTGATTTGTCCATCAAGGACACTGTGTAGTATCAACTCTATATATTTAAAAGGACTAAATCGAAAATTTGGTAAGGTTTATTCAACCCCCCCTTCTAAACCTTACACTTACACCCCTTGGGACCTACACATATTCAGTGAGTAAGCTAAGTAGGTTCACAAATAACCCGAGTACGGATCACTGGAAAGCCATGACAAGGGTACTTAGATACTTAAAGTATACCATGAACTATGATATACTTTATACGAGATATCCAACAATATTAGAAGGATACTGTGATGCCAATTGGATATCAAACACAAAAGACTCCAAGTCCACAAGTGGATATGTTTTCACAATAAGTGGAGGAGCGGTGTCGTGGAAGTCTTCTAAGCAGACGTTCATAGCTCGATCCACTATGGAATCCGAGTTTATTGTTTTAGATAAAGCTGGAGAAGAAGCAGAATGGCTTAGAAACTTCATAGAGGATATTCCTTGTTGGAATAAGCTTGTGTCTGCTATTATGATACATTGAGATAGTCAATCAACAATTGGAAGGGCACAAAGTAGTATGTATAATGGTAAGTCTAGACATATACGTCGAAAACACAATACAATTAGACAATTAATTTGAATGAGGTTATTTCTGTTGACTACGTGAAGTCAAAGAAAAACCTTACGGATCCGATTACAAAAGGCATAAATCGAGATCAATTGTATAAATTGATAAGTGGAATGGGTTTAAAATCCACAAACTAATGAATGTTTATAGCGGTGACCCAACCTTGTGTATTGGAGATCCCAAGACATTGGTTCAATGGGACAACTAAGTTATGAATGTTCAGCTGTACACTTGGAAAATGTGTTAGCTCATTCTCGAAACATCCAAGTGAATGAAAACCTGCTAAATGTGGTGAGGTTAAGTTTAAGACTTTTAATGATTCCTATACCGAAAGGTGGAGTATGGCAGGATACTATTCAATAGGAGATCACCTATATAAACAAGAAGAAATGTCCGCTTCAAAGAAACGCTTATGAATCTAAGATATGGTCCAGGGCCGAAATGGACACAACGTGAGAACAACAAGTGTTAGAATTATTATTGTGTAAGTACTGTTGTCTTGGTTTACACAAACGACTGAGTAGTTTAAGACATCACGTCACTAAGCAGCTAGTAAATCTGATAGTATTTTACTAAAGAAGGTTCAAAGCCACAAGATACCTATCCCGATGCAATAACATTTCGCCGAGACTTTCAAGCAATCTGCATACACGCATGCATTAATTTCATTCATGTGGGGGATTGTTGGAATTTTGTTTTGCTAAAATGGGTGTTGACCCAATTTTGACCAAATAATTAAGTGGTTTCCATAAGTGAAAAATTAAATTAGATTATTTATAAAAATTCTACTAAGAGAGTAGATGAGAATAACATTTGGAATTTCTCAATACCAATTCCGGGTGAATGAGAAATTAATGCTAGAAGTTAGCCACTTAATACTAGAAAATGGTATGGAAAATGGAAAATGTGGGGAAGGAGAAATGCTCCATCCCACATAGAAAAAGGAGGTAAAGTTTGCTCACTTGATATATCCCAAGTTGGACTTATGGGTTTGGGCCCATGGGGGGACCCAAGTTTTTAAAGGGTGATGACCTACATGCTTGTGGTTTGGTTCAAAAGCACACACGGCCCGAGCGAGCGCCATATCCACGGCCGGCCGGCCCAGGCCGTGGGCTTGGGCTTGGGCTTCAATGGCCTTATTATTTTTAAACCAAAAACCTTTAAAATAAATATATAATTAATTTTTAGTTAATTAATTAATGGATTCTAACTGGGAAGTGTTCGCATCCGAGCACGGGCGGACGCACGGCCCGTGCATCGGGTCGTGCGTGAAGACGAATTCGTTTGCATCTGCCCACGGGCAGACGCACGGCTCGTGCGTCGGGTCATGCGTCAAGTCGAAATTTTATCATTTTGGTTCACATCCACGCACGCACACACGCCGCGGCGCTCCTGGTCGTCGTCGATCACGAAAGGTGAACAGATCGCTGTTCAGTGTAAACATGTCTTTTCGAGCCCAAAGGCATGATCTTTTCATACGGGCACCTTGTTGCCTATATAATTCGAACCCCTGAAGATGAAATGAAATACGAAATAGACGAAAACATAAGATTAAAACTGGTCATTTGCATTCGAGCATATTATTTTCCCCTTGTTCAAAAGCTTTAAAGTTTCATACACTTTGAGTTCGCTGTAGTTCCGATTTTTGCAAGTGCTGCTAAACCGGAATTGTTAAAGTCGTTGTATCTTAGGGACGTACGCCGAAACCGTAAGCACTTTGAATACGGGGCATTTTCGTCTTGCAGAGACTGAATATAATTTAGACCTCGACCTAGCCTATTTTTCCAAATACATAGCCATATTTTAAACAGTAAACCAAATTTTTACCCAACAAAATATGTCATAAAAAGATGATAAAATATGAGAAATTTTTCTAGATCATTAGACATTGTGGATAAACTCCAACCATTTTTTTTCCAGTAGTTATTACTCTCTCTCTCTCTCTCTGTCTCTCTCTCTCTCTCTCTCTCTCTCTCTCTCTCTCTCTCTCTCTCTCTCTCTAATAAGTTGAGAATAGTTGTTGGAAAGGAGTGGATAAATTTCAAAGAAACTGAATGATATAGGGTTCGAACCTTGGCCAACTCCCTTACAAGGGGTTAGCGATACCACTTGAGCTACAAGCTCGTGGTGTAGTTATTGCTCTCTTATTGAGTCATTTGATAACTTATTTGACTTTAAGGATTTACTTGTAATTTTTAGTTAAGATGATGTATATATTTTTTTTGAGCACAAATCCCAGTGAGGAAGGGAGATAGGTGGAAATCAAACCTAGCACATGTATGAGTTTTATAAACGATTCCCAAGATGAATTGCGTTGAAAAAATTAAGAATCTTTTTAATTGATAAATCTAGAATTTTATTAAAATGAAATAGAATGTAGAATGCACATTATTGTTAATTTTAGTCTATAATATTCTCAAACCTAAACTTATTTCTCATATGACCTCAAATTTAATTTTGCATTTTAAATTAAATGTGACTGCGTTAGCCGACAACCGTTACAATTTGATGTGGCTTAAATTTGATCACGTTTGTTCTTGGGTCGAACTGAAGATTTGGGCCATATAGTTAATAAAACGAATCACCCACATGGTTAGTAGAAAGAATCTGAGGACACTTCGGCCCAAGCCTACATTCTAACGGATTGAAATAGTTTGGCCCAACTCAACCAATTGTGGTGGGTGTGCAAATGATTACGGGAAATTTACATAAATGCCTACTTTTTTTGGGACAATATCAGCATTTTATGCTTCCTGGTATTATTTTACCTAAATTTATGCTCCCTTCTCTTTTTTTTATACAACAATATGCTTTAGCGAAAATTCCCGAACTTTTTTACGCTTTGTTTCAACATTGTTTCAAACATGTTTCTTTCTTTCAACATTGTTTCTAACATTTTTCAAACATGTTTCTTTTAATAAAAATAGGTAAATATTGTATTTAAACATCGAAAACTTCATTGAAACAACAAAGAAACATCGGACTAACATTAAAAAGGGAATGGAAACAACCCAGAAACAACGTGGAAAATATTTAAAACACCACATATATAAAAAGAGCTTAAAAATAGGTAAAAATTGTATTTACACATTGAACACTACATGAAAACAACAAAAATATTATTAGAACATTAAAAAATTATAGAACAACACCGAAACAATAGAAACAATGTACAAAATAATATATGAATAAAAAATAGCATAAAAATAGGTTAAAGTTATTTTGAAACATCGAAACAACAAAGAAACAATATAGAAACAACAAAGAAACAAATTTAAACAACATCGAAACAACTTATATAACATATAAAACAATACAGGAACAAAAAAACGAAAAAAAATAAAAATAATCAAAAATATGAAGGAGCGTAAAAAAAGGTACAAAAGGAAAAAAATAGGTACAAAAGTAATTGTAGCGTATTGTGTGGTAAGTGTACAAAAATCAGCGTATTCCATGTAATTTCCCCAATGATTACTGCGTTCAGGCCTAGAGTCATAATACCTGGATGACTGGATCGGTTATGCTTGAGACACATGGATATATAGTCATCGATTCGTGAACGCGTGAACCCAGCTACCGAACGGAATGTCAAATAGCATTTAGGAACATACTAATACTTTTGATTGTCTAATGTCTACCAAAAAGCATTTTATGGGAATACAACAACGTTTAATTTTTTTTAACAAATCAAAATTTAATATTAATTAGCTTAATAAGAAAAATGTATAACACTTTAAACTTGGAGGTCATCAATGTTAATTGTGGCATTGAGCAATATTCATGAACTGTGCGAGGATTTATATACGTACATTTGCAGTTACACTACGTAACAAATAAGTTTAATAGATAGATACTATATTTTTTTGGGGGAGGGGGATATAATACCGCCTGTGCCTAGGCGGAGGGTTTGGCATAGACATCTACCTGTTTATTAACTTCAAAAAATGATTACATATTGGTAGGAGGGGACTAGACGTCTAGACCTGACCTCCAATCACAACGAAAAGTGAAGAAAATTTAAACTAAATCTAACTTAACTTTACATATATTTTCTAATCTAAAAATTTCCTATCTACAAAGTAAACTATCTATCAATGAAGTAGACTAGCTACTTACATACTGACGGTGGAAATTCCATGTTCATAAATCTATTCTCGTGAACATCCAAATTATCTCCTTGCATCATCCTCGATAACTTCTTCATTCCTTGTTTTGTAATTTTTTTTGTTTTTATGGATTCGACAAAGAACCAAAGTATCTTGCATTTGTAGTAATATATAAATTTGCAATAAAGTCATGGTCAATTGTATAGAAGAATACAATTAATAAAATAAGATACACATATATATAAACTTGTACACGAACCTTGATATTATTTAGTACAGTCTCATTAGTGGCTGAAGGAGTCCGTAGCGTGTACTCGTGCATAATCCAATCGGTCTTCTTATCATTGGAAGATTTATTGTTGTAATAATAAACCAATGCCTTGCAATATCCAACTTCCTCTCCATTATGTTTGATGGGCTTATCACCGGTGGTGGACTTCCAATGTCCATTTGGGGTCTTTCTGTCTATATTCGTGCCATTGCTACTTATTTTCTTTCTCTCAATAAACTTGTACAATTTGTTGTCTTCATTTTCTCCCAGTATATTTGTAGGAAAAAATAGGGAATTTATTGTTAATAACTCTAAAAATGCAAGACTAGGAAGAACAAAGATATACATAATATTAATATATAAGGGATAATAACAAAAACCCACGTATATAAAGATATAAACATGCAGAAATAATTAATAAGCTGCCCGGCGAAAATTGACTAAAATAATATTTCCAGGCTCCAACATATATAAATAAGAGTCAAAACCCTTGTAATTGACGGTATCATTAATATTGATGTATATATGTACAAAGATTAAATAAGAATAAGACTAATTATTAATATTAATAAATTGATATAAATTATTACGTACATTCATATATCGGAAAGATTTAATTAAACCACGACGTCACGTACGTGCACGGAGAACTCATCGATGAAACTATATCAAGAACTAATTATATATATATACGGGCGGAGCTAGACGTGTAGTGTTGGGAGGGCTAAGTAATTTTGGGAGGCTAAATCAATAGAAAAAAATATTTAGTACTAAAAATTAATTTTTTAAAATAAAATATATATAAAAATATTGATTTTCAAAAAATTTGGGGCTAAAGCCCCCATGTCATAGGAGCATACGCCCTGTATATATATATATATATATATATATATATATATATATATATATATATATAGGATTTGGATCCGGTGAGTCCATATAATTTAAATAAGTACGTGAGACCAAATCTGGAGCGTTGACCTCTTCTTTTTAACGATGCAGATTTAATTAATTTTTATTTTAGTTAATATTTAATTAATAGTTGTTAAGGATAAATTGATAATTTTGTTTAAATATCAGCAAAAAACGGGAGTTATTTTTGGTAGTGCGCGCTTACATTCCGGATTTTTTGGGATTTGTTTGAAACCGTATCTCTGACCTTATCCGCTGTGAGAAATATGTTGCTTATTGAAGACAAATATGTTGCTTATTGAAGACAAATATGTTGCTTTTTTCGGATATGTTTGAAATTCTATCTCTGAAATTCTCTCTTTCCTTTCACAGTCAAACTTCCAATTAATATTGGTACATTATGCAATGCAAAATATGTTGCTTATTGGGGACAAATATATTGCTTATTTAGGCAGACAATGTTGCAACCACAAACTATTCCCTTTGATTTGTCTTTTTATATATATGTAATTTTGTTGCTTATTTATGTCAACTATGTTGCTTATCAAGGACAAATATGTTGCTTATTTAGGCATACAATGTTGCTAAGTAAGTATGTTGCCTTTTTATGTGGATTGTATTGCTTATTGGAGATAATTATTTTGCTTATTTTAAATAGGTGCTAAGATGGGTGCAAATTTGTTGATTTAAATAGGTCATATGTCTTGTATATAAATATTTTTGTTGCTTTTTTATGTCAACCGTGTTGCTTATTGATGACAAATTTGTTGCTTAGACATTGTATATTTGTTGCTTATAAATATTACGTAATTTTTGTATGGTTTTAGATGGTAAGATAATATTTATCTTTGTTATTTGTAACTTCCTAATTTCATGGGATATGATTGATTTGTTTAAATTAATATACCCCATTATCAATTTAATTAGGTATTTTATATATTTTAAACATATTTATTATTAGTCATTAAATTTGTTGATCGTGGTCCGATTTGGTCCTACGACTTACCTAAGATATTGGTCTCATATAATCCTTCCCTATATATATATATATATATATATATATATATATATATATATATATATATAATTAATGGCCATGTGAGACCATCCTCCTAGGTTAGTCCATAGGATCAAATCTACACCATCCAAATAGTAAATCAATGGCCAAGATATATTACAAATATATACAACATTTCATAAGTAAGTATACAACAAAAGGGGTAAAATAGGAATCCGAAAATTCAATATATAGTAACCGCTTCCTAAAAATTAGGGACATGATCTTGTATTGATCACGTCCCCATAATCAAGCGATTCACCTTTCTTTCTCTCTCTTCTCATTCGAACCCGCAAATTATTCAAATATGGCAACAAAATCATGCGACAATTAATGATAAGTATATAATTACACTAAACTAACTATACACTAAAATATTACTAAGTATACATAAACAATTAACTAAGTATACAATTACACTAAACCACATGTACATTTAAACATTACTAAGTATACAAAAACATTTAACCAAGTATACAATTAAATTGAACTAACTATACATTAAAATATTACTAAGTATACAGAAACATTTAACTAAGTATACAATTACACTTAACTAAATACACAATTCCACTGAATTACCACTACAATATAAATGACATTAGGTAACACAAATTTTGTAGCACTTTTTACATTAGGTAGATATGTAACACGTGTTTGTAATGCTTTTTACATTACAATATTTATGTAACACTTTTGTAGCACTTTATCAATATGTAACGCTTATATGTAACACTTTTAAATAAGTAACACTTTTTTAGTATCACTTTTTTTGTTATTTCTTTTGTAACGTATATAGGTATCACTTTATTTAAGAAACACTCTTGGCGACACTATATTTTATTAATTGTAACACTTTTTAGGCTATATTTTAGTAACACAAAATTATATAACTATCATTGAATCATGTAAACGGTTTATTTAATTAATTGATGTCACAAAATAGGTGAACACAAAAAAAAATCACTAAACTTAAAAATTGTAGACATCATGTACTCTGTTTTTTTACTGGAATTTTGTTTTCTTTTTATAAAGTATTTTAGTTTTGCTTTTATTTTTTTTAATTTTTATAGAGGTAATAAATTCTATCGTAACAAAGATGAAAAATGCGCAGATATATATTTTTTATTATTATTATTATTATTATTATTATTATTATTATTATTATTTTATTAATTTTTAGTAAGACCCATTCCATCATTAATTTTTTTTAACTTTTTAAGAAAATTTACCACTGAAAATTGATGTTGTCGATAATTACTTAGGAATTTTTTTCTGTCGGTAAATTAATTTTTCATTACTTATTATTATTTAATTTTTTTACTGTTAGAATTTTTTAATCTGTCGGTAAATTAATTTTATATTTTTATATATTTTTTATATTTACCGATTGAAAATTGATGTTGTCGGTAATTACTTAAATTTTTCGTTGGTAAATTATTTTTCTATTATTTGATTTTTTTACTGTTAGAATTTTTTAATCTATCGTAAACTTATTTTATATATTTTTGATATTTTTAATTTTTTGTGTCCTTTAATATATAACATAATATGATTTTCAAACTATATGCTATATAATATAAAATTTGATATATACGAGTGTATAATATAATATAATGCATATATTATATATTATAATCTTTAATATATAAAATATATTATAAATACATATAATATAATTTTTATACAATTTTAATATATATATATATATATATATATATATATGTGTGTGTGTGTGTGTGTGTGTATATATATATATAAAATAAAGCAAAAGTTGTAATAAGAATCAACTTAGCTTAGTGGCAAATTGTCACTCACACATAACAGTCTTGGGTTCGAATCTACTTGGTGACAAAAATAATATTCTACGAAGTGCTACAAAAAGAAAGTGTTACATAAGATGTAACATCGTAAAATTATTTTTTTAAAGTGTTACAAATATAAAAGTATTACAAAAAGTGTTACATAAGATTCATATGTAACATTTTAGAAATATTGCTTCAAAGTGTTACCAATAGAAAACTTAATGTAACATTTAGAAAAAGTGTCACTAAAAGCAATAAAAATGATACATTAGACTATAGGTAGCACGGGCAAGCGCAACACCATAAAAGTGTTACCTATTGTCTATAGTAACATTTTATGGCTATTAGATAACATTTATTGGGTGTTACCTAATATCATTTATGTTGTAGTGTACTTATATAACTAAGTATACAATTCCATTGAACTAAATATACAAATCCACTGAACTAAGTTTACAAATTCACTAAACTACTTATATAACTAAGAATATGATTCCACTGAACCAAGTATACAAATCCACTAAACTAAATATACAATAAAACATGACTAAGTATACAAGTCCACTGAACTAAGTATACAATAAAACGACTGTTCACAAATATGGCGGAAAAAAGTATCAATTTTGAAAAAAACGCTTGAAATTGATGATTTTTCCTCCTAAAAATCGGTAATCAAAAGGTAGGATTATGTTTCCTTAAAAATAGCTAATAACCGCCCAATTAACATAACGATTAAATATAAAGTACAATTATACCCTTATAAGCCTAAATTAAGTAAAATGATCTACACCATCCAAAAATTTAAATCAAGAGTCCATAAGTGTTCTTATGGACTAACCTAAAGGGATTGGTCTCATTTGAACCAATCCATATATATATATATATATATAACCATATATAATAATCACGACAGAGAGACCAAGAACCAAGAACCATCAAGAAGCGCATGTAATAAATCTTTATAGGGAAAATTAGAAAATTGGTCTCTAAGTTGGTTTTTCGGACTTTTTGGTCCTCTAAGTTGCTGTTTGAAAATTAGTCCTTTATTTAAGTTATGAAATTTGGACTTTTTGTCCTCTAAGTTGGCTTTGTTTGAAAATTAGTCCTCTAAGTTAATTAATTTCGAATTTCGTCCGATTTTCACGAAATTTTTCAATCGAAATTCTGACTAGGATCTAAAACGGCGTCGGACGAGCACAATTCTCTTTCAAGATTATGCAAAAATCACCTTCCACTCCTCGCAACCATAAAATCTTCTCCCGGATTATCAATCGTCAAGAAACCGCATTTGCGCCGATTTTCCACGCAAATACAGACTTCTCGACGATTGATAATCCGGAAGAAGATTTTATGGTTGCCAGCGTCAAGGTGATGTTTTTGCATACTTTTGAAATAGAATTATGCTCATCTGACGTTGTTTTAGATCCTAGTCAGAATTTCCTATGGATCAAAAATTTCTGTGAAAATTGGTGGACAGGAAATTTCTTGAATTTCATAACTTATAAGAGGACTAATTTTCAAATAGACCAACTTAGAGGACCAAAAGTCTGAAATTTCATAACTTAGAGGACTGATTTTCAGATAGGCCAATTTAGAGGACCAAAAGTCTAAACAGACCAACTTATAGGACCAATTTTCTAATTTTCCCATCTTTATACATCATCGATCACAATTAATTGGACCACGCAAGAACCAAGAACTCAAACGAAACTATATCATCATCAAGAAATTAAAACAAATACCAAGAACTTGATTAATAAAAAATTTACGCACCAACGAGACGATGCAATGAAATCATACAAGTTAACGGAATAGATCTTGTTGGGGGGTAAAGTACGGCTCATTTTTGAGCTTCTTCATCAAGTAATAAACGATAAGTTCTTCATCTTTTGGCTGAAATGTGAATCCCACTGGCAACATCTTCAAGTATTCTTCATCACTAATCGTCTTTTCAATATTTGATGAATTTTGTAGAACAGAAACGTCGCCGTCTATGGGATGACTAATATTGATCATGGGGGTACTGTTTCATGAATATCATCATCATGATCGAAAAAGGGATCAAAGGAACTGTAGGAATAGTGTTGGTTATAATTTATCTCCATTAATTGTTGATCAAGAAAGGAGAGAATTAGGGGTTTGAATTGAAAGAGTTTTTGTTTAGTTGCAGCTGATATTTATTCATTTCAATGTGCCGACCTATATTGCCACATATATATAGAGATGCATGAAAATGTCTTATTAATTCCCACGTGTTAGGAAAAAATCCGCAAACTCACCCCCTTCATCATTTAAAGTAACGGCGTTAATCATTTTTTAAACATCCTGCTGATGATGAGTCATGAGGCTAACAACGTTGAGAAAATAATGATCAAAATTTTTAACCGCCCATCAGGCATCAGCTGATCTTTACCATTTCAACTTTTTTATGGATATGCAACGATCTCACTATTAATTAATTTTAGACCAAATTAATCCTAATTAATCATTGTTATAGAGTTTTCTTAGTATAAATAAAGACAGTTTAGAATTTTGGATACAAATATTCCAGTTGATTCGTATATATTCAAATATATTTCAAATAAGAATAATAATCCTTTTTGTATTTGAATTTTAAAGAAATTTGTATAAAAATATTATGTAAATGAGGCCAATACTGGATGTAACATATTTATATTCATCTCGATTTGATTCGTTTATACCGGTAGTTGGGGATAAGATGTTTAACATATATAGCTCAAGAAGGAAGAAAAACAGTGTGGGAAAAGAATCAGGTAAATTTGGTTTGACCAACGATTTCTTAACAAAAAACGGAAAAAAAAAATTGTTTAGGTATTCGCAATGCAGCTACACTTGGTTTTTGAAAAGGCGCTCATCTCATTGGCACCTACACTTGATTTATTAAAGAGGTTGTCAAATACCCCCACAAATAAAATTTTGTGCGGTATTCTCAATATTCATTCAAATTAAACTAGCCCATTCGGAGTGATTGACAAGAGTGCTCTACCTCCTATTGCTTTTCATGAGATTGGGTGTGACGGAAAATGTTTTGGGACCTGAGTCTCTGAAGAAGGAAAAATAATGTTTATGCTCAAAAAAATGTTTTTATTTAAAAAAAATCGGTTCAATTCTGTCAATCGAATCGCAAATTCAAAAATTAAACCAAAAATTGAACTTGTAAAATTTAACAAACCGAAACCAAACCAAAGTTTTTGATTTGGTTAGGTCGGTTAACCAAACTGTGAACACCCCCATCCCCCATCAACCCCCTCAGTAAAATGACAAAGCTGCCTTGATTAATTCAGCAACATAGCAAAGACCAACACCGGGTGTGTGAATCTTTAGGGTGTCAATTTGGGATCGAGTTCAAAGTTTGTGGGTTCACGAGCGAGAATCCAACCCGAACCCGACCTATTTAATTATTCGTGTCAAAATCTTGAATTCGACTTGACTTGCTTATTTCATAGGTAACCGGATCCGACTGTTTATCTCATCTAATAAAATTATTCTTATGTACATTTAATAGTGTCATTACAAAAATACAACATCACAAATATTGCGGAGAGAGGGGGGCCAACTCGGACCCCGCCACCCCCATTGTTAAAAAGAAAATTTATACTTAGATTTTAAAAAAGATTTATTTATAAATTATATGTATTTGTTTTTTAATTTCTATCCTGCCCACCTCTCTTTTTGTGTATCGGTCTACTCCCGATTTTTTCCTCGGCTACATTATTGATCACAAATATACTGACTCGTTGCACGAGTGTCTTATCTAATTCTATTTCTAGATAAAATAATGGAGATAATTGCGTTGGATTGCAGTATACAAGAATGCCTCAAACCCAACCTAAGAGCCCACCCCACCACGATTCCAATGGAGATAGAAATCCCACTCCATAATGTCAAATTTGGGACAGGATGGGTTAAGGTCACCCCATCCCAATCCACTTAATATATATTAAGTATATTTTATATGGGATTGGTTCAAATGAGACCAATCCCTTTAGGTTAGTCCATGAGACCAATTATAAACCCTTGATTTAAATATTTTAATGGTTGAGATTATTTTTCTTATTTTTGGAATATAAGGGTAATATTGTATTTTCATGTATAAGATTATAAGAAAAAAACGTTACTTCGCTGCTTTTTAGGAAAATACAATCTTTCCTTTCCCACCTACCGATATTTAGAAGGCAAAAGCCCATTTTCGGTCAATTCACGCCTTTTCAAATCATTCCCGCATTGGGTCTCTTTTCACAATCAAAATTGCACAAGGAAACTGTCTTTTGAACTTATCCTTGAACATCAAATTTTTCGTCGTCTTCACCATTGTAGCAAGTGCTCTGCAAATTTTTGACCCCCTATCCACATTCTCGTGTTCCCCTAAGGGGCCCAAGTTCGCTCCGTGGTCGGAGGTCGCGATTTCGTGGAGAAGAACTAGGGTTTTGGGTTCGGTTGCTTTTCTCAATTTTTATCGTATTTTCAGTTTTTACCCACATCTTTCATCTTTTGTTTTTTGAAGGTAACATTGTTTATGTTTTTGCGCCCTTTTCTCGTTGGATTTTGTTTTTTTTGTAATCAAGAAAAAAATTTGTATTGTTCAATTAAATATACAAGATAAAGAGGAATATAAACAAGTATATGTGTTAAGTTTTCATATACGTATCTCGATAGTTTTTGAGTTGGGTTTTATGGTGTATTCCAAGTGCATGGATAAGTTGTGCTAAAAAAATTCTTTTGTTATATTGGAAAAAAAGTAGTTTGGTAGTTGAAACATTGTCCTCCGACTAATATCTGAGATGTTATATACTAAGTGTACATATATGTCATGCTAAATATACAATTTGTAGTGGTATGTGAACTGAAAAATGATTGCAGATGATATATACTAAGTAAACACATATGCAATATTAAACATACATAATTTAGTGGTATGTAAACAGGCAATGGTATAAATTTGACAGATATGAATTGTTTGTATTACTTATACAAATTTGTTATATTAAATATACAAGTTAATGTGGAATGCCAACAGAAAGTCTTATAAATTTTTTATATATGAATCTTGTGCTTATTTTTTGTTGGGGGTTTTGGTGTATTCCAACTGTACAGATTATATGTGGGTTGGGTTTTTGTTTACATGGGGATGTTGACAAATTCCAATTATACCTTTTATGCTAAGTGAAATATACAATTTTGAATTGGATTTAAACAGGCTAATGCATAATGCATATGACATATGAGTTGGTGCTATTTTTTTTTTACGGGGAGCTTTTGTTTTAAAAAATGTCAAGTGAAGAAGAGGAGAGAGAAGTTGGCGTGTGGTGAGGAGGAGAGTTAGAAGATGAGCGCCTAAAAAGAGGCAAAAGATCGATCAGATTACCCTGAACGCAAATAAGGCGAAACCCAAAGTTATTGTAGATGCTCTTGCGCCTCTTTAAACCCGCACGTAAGTGCGAGTCATTGAGATGGGATTTGGTAGTCTATTTTCTTTAAAAATTGATGATTTTAATAAGAAACTTACACATGGCTGGTCGAAAAACTTCAATGCACTAAGTAGCTTAATGGTTTTCAAGGATGGTAGGCGTATTCATCTCGAAAGGGAAGATGTTGGTAGGGTCTTGGGGTTCCCTGATGGTGACATTGTTATTGAAGAAGATAAAATCCAGGAAAATGTGCTAACAGATTTGACTGAGTGGAAAACAATGTTTCCAAATTTCCGTAAGGTGACAAACAGTGATTTGGTTGTTAGGATGATGCGGGCGTAGATGGGGGGATTGGTTTTATTAGACATTTTGTTACGCTCGTTGATAGTGTACTTATTGGGAATTTATAGAGTGGATACATTAATCCACTTATTCTCAATTGCCTTGACGATGTTTCAAAAATAAGGGAGTTCAATTGGTGGGATTATACCTTGAACACCCTTCATCCAAAAGAGTCAAATGGGACGAGACGAACAAGTATGAGTTCAATGGGCGGTTCTATTGTTAACGGTAATTTCATCCTGTATTGTAAGGTAATTTGATCATTTATTGCGTTGTCACATTCACAATTTTGTCAATGTTTTGCAGGTGTTTTACTTGACGCGGGGTCGATGTACTAGCGTGAGATGTGCCGAGAGACATTACCCAGATTTGCTTCATGGACGATGGAAAAGGTTAAGAGAAGAATCCGTAAAGAGTTTACGGTGGATTTGGCGGGGATATGTGGAGGCTCCATATGTTGGTGTGGTTCCATTGCAACCTCGGTTGGAGGATTGGTCGTCGATCAAGAAACAATCATTTCTTCCGGTCTTCGTCGGCAAGTGGTGGTGGACAAGTATATAAATAAAATTGTTATTTTATGGTGCAAATTCATGTACATTCTATTTTTGTATGTACAATTAGCTTTTATACTTGTTGTATAATTAGTGTTTGCATATTTTGAAAAAATATTTTTGAATGTTTGTTTGGATAGATCAAGTATGTTTGTACACATTGGTTACATAGTTGTGTAGGTAAATTTTATAATTAGTATTTTTAGATTTTTTGAATTTGAATATTTGGATGTTGTATGGATAGTTCACTTTTGTTGTATACATGGATTACTTATGTTGTATATATATTTCTATGTAGCAAAAGTTGTAGTTCATAGCCCGTGTTTGTATATTTAGTTGACACATGTTGTATATCTAGTTTTTAGATGTTGTATACTTATTATTATGTATGTTTGTTGTAGTATACTTATTGTATATTTAGTTGAGAATTGTTGTATGCTTATTGTTGTATACTTTTGTCTATGCATAGATCACATTTGTTGTATATGTATTTATGTGTAGCAGTTTTGTAATTCATAGCACAGGGTCTATATATTTAGTTGACAAATGTTGTATACTTACTTTTCAGATGTTGTATACTTTTTGTAGTTTTTATTATTTCATTTATTTTCACATTCCTTATATAAAATAGTAATATTTGTTCATCCATTTTGATTAGTTATACTTGTGTTTTGGCGGGATACATTGCGAAAATTAAGTCAGGATTGCTTGTTTTGCTTCCGATGTTGTGGAAATAATTTTCTTGATCGGGGCCTTAAAATCGAGGTGACGGGCCCCTGAATTTTCTGAGATTGGAGTGCTTGCGAAAAATTTGATATGTTATAAGACGGTTCATGTTGAGGGCACACGTGGCGGAGATGACGTGGTTGGAAGCGAGAGTCAGCAGGCCGAAGCTTTTTGGAGCAACCCTGAAAATATTGCTCTGCTAGAGAAGATGGAAGCAGCTATATGTAAGCGGGACGAGTTTGAGAAATGGAGTGGTGATAAGCCTGACAAGCCAAGTTTTAGTCTTGGTTTAACCCAAGAACCCACCACCGATAAATGGGACACGATTTATCGAGACCTCTCGATTTTATAAGAAGGATGTGGTATGGGTACATTGGACGTTCAGCCAGGCGGGAGAAGGCGGTGATGATTTGGAAGTAGGCGATGTTCAGGTAATTTTTTTTTCATTTTACATGCCTGTTATTTTGATGTTTTGTTGTATATGTTTTTATTCTAGTTTATTTTGGTTTTTAGGATCGGAAGTAATAAGAACGTTGATGATGGTTTGGACGTGGGTTTGGGTGGGAATGAGATACCAAAAAAAGAATAGCGAGAAAGATGCGGTTTATCGGCGAAATGAACCCGAAAGAAAAAAAAGCGATCGTTGGCGTCCCGTTCGTTGAGAGAGCGGGTTGATGTGTTGTCGAAAGTTAAAGCAGCAAAACATGATTGTGAAGTGGTTGTTCGAGAACCAGGAAGGCGAAAAGTAATTTTTATATTTTATGATAAAATATACTATAAATTCTTTTATAATGGTGATTATTCTTTTCTCATTGGACATTATCTTGCAGGACGAGGCAATCTTCAAGGCCGGGCGACATGATCATAACAAGGAGGACTTTGTGACGATGCGCCCGGAACTTACCGAGCATATCATTGATTGATGCATGGACGAAGATTTTGAATGCCAAAAGTTGTTAAAAGCAAGAGTTCGCTTTTAGATTTTTGCTACCACATATTCAATCAGTCTTGGCATTTTTTAATTTCATTAATTTTCAATGCATGAAATCGAGAAAATATTTTGCGTGCATGCTAGTATGTTTTTGGTAGTTTTTCTCAATTTTTGTTTGTTTGGTTGTGTGTTTATTAAGTTAAAATTGTGTAAATTGATATGTCGATTTAGTTGACCTAATTTACATGGTTTTTTTTTAATCAGGTAAGTGTATTGTTTTTTTTAGTTAGACGGGTATGTTTTTTTAGATGGGAAAACATGCATGTTTAGTACGGTGTTGTTGTTTATTTAGTGAACGTGTTTTGTATACTTAGGAATGACTAATTGTATAGTTGGGCCAATAGATTTGTTTACTTAGTTTAGTGGATTCGTATAGTTTTATTATAGAAATGTATAGTTAATTAAACATGATTGTCTGACTTAATTCATGGGCCTACTTTGTTTTATTTTGTGTATCTAATTATTTTGATAGTACATCGAATTTGTTTAAATAGCTCGGCCGCTTTGTAATTGCTTAAAATGGCTAATATCATATCTTTTAGGTGTGTTTGTTTATGTATTTGATTTGTATAGTTATTGATATTGAAATGTATAATTAGTTAACTAGTTTTGTATTACGTATTTGATGGATGTGTATGTTCGCCACATTTCATGCACGACTTTTTTCCATTGTTATAAGTTGAGGAAATGATAGTAGATCCTTTTGACTTATTTTGTCAAAGTCTTCGTTAACCGAGATTGGTGATGCCATCCCAAAAAAGGCTGTGGCGTATGAGATGGTATAATTTTTTTTTATTTTCATTTAAAATTATTAATGATTATTTTGTATTATTTTATGTATTGTGTTTTTGATGATAGTATGTTAGATTTTAATGATTTTTTTGTTTTATCCAGTTTTCTTTCCGATATGTAAGAGTGAACACCTCTTTATTATTGTGTTCGACATGAAGAGAGTTTGTATGCAGATATTGGATAATTCTAGGTTGGAGGAACCGAAAGTGCGACAAGTATGAAAGCGTGCTGCAAATCTGGTGAGTTTTGTATTTTTGTATTTATTAATTGTATAGTTAGCTCATATAGTTGTTTATTTTTTGTTAAGTTGACCTGAATAACTTTGAATTTTTAAAATATTTAGTTAGTTTAATGTTTTTTTGTGTGTACCGATCCCGGTGGAGTTGTGTAAATTGGATAGTTGTGTATTTGTATACTTAGCTCATATAGTTGTTTATTTTTTGTTAATTGACTGAATAACTTTGAATTTTTAAAATGTTTAGTTAGTTTGTTGTTTTTGTGTGTGTAAATGCGGTGAGTTGTGTAAATTAGATAGTTTGAATGCCTAATTATCCATTTTAACTTATTACATGCATTAAACATCTGTTTTCTTATGCATCGTGGACGCTTTTTCGCTTGAAGCTTGATGAGCACAGGTTGTGAGCATATGGGACAGAGATATTGCAGCTTAGCCCATCAAGAATTTCTATGCCATGGAGAGATGCCAAAAACAAGGTTTATTTGAGAATCTACCGTAATGCGGCATATGGAAACGCATATGGGGAGGTCCTGAGAGGATGGTCACCGGACTGCGGAGAGGGCAATGCTAGTCTTATGTGTACTTTTCGTTCCAAAGTACACTTTTTGCCTATTTTCTTAGATGACATGAACGAATTAAGGGACAAGAATGCATTGTGAATGCAGAAGCATTGAATCAGCAAAAAGCCGATGTAGTAGTTTTAGTGCATGGGAAATAGTAGTGGTGATTATAACGACATATTAGTTGTTCATGTTTAGTTGTCTTTGGTAATGGTTTGGTGTTTTGGAGTTCGTACACATTTCAAGGTTTTTAGCCTTTTTTTTTTTAGCCGATCGAATATTATCTTAGAATCGTGTGACTTTGGATAACCTTTCCTTTTATATTTTGATTGAATAGCTAATGTATTGATTAGTATAATTGCTTATGTTGATTTGTATTTGTTAGTAGTGTATGTAGTTTAGATTTCTTTGCATGTCGATGTCGTATTTTTAATTAGGTAATTTGAATGATATACTTAGTTTAGGTAGGTTTTTAGTTGAAATCAGACATGGTTTATGATTTTTGAGCAATGCCTTAGGTGTCATGTATTAATAGGTTTTTGAAATCAATATATTTGTTTAATTAAATCAAATTAATTGTAATTGTACATATTTATGCAATTTTCTACAAAGGTGATCCGTTTTAGTTAGTAAAGTTTTAGTTGTTTTTTTTTGCCATTGGAATTGTATATTTATATAATGGACTCATGTAAATAAGTGAGTTCACGTGACGTTGACATTTGATTATTATTTGTTTATGCAGACAAATTTAGTCAGTATTTTGGTAATTAAAATTGTATACTTAGTTAAATTAATTTTGTTAGCTACGTTTTTTTTTTTGGGCATTGGAATTGTGTATGTTATTTTGCTTGAACTGTATATTGTATAATAGATTTTTGTTTAGGTAGACAAGTAGATTTGTATGTTTTGGTAATTGGGTTTGTATAGGTAGTAAAATTGTGTTTGAGCCAAAAAGTTATGCAAAATGTATACGTGAAGCAGAAAATTAATTCAAAAGAGAATTAAACAGGGTAACAAATTGTTCTTACATAAGTATAAAACCACACTAACATATTCTTCACCCAAAACTTTATTAAATAAAAAACATTATACTATGGTATGGTGTTGCTTTTGACATGTCCTTATTATGTGTTCGATCTCACCACAAGTTCCACACTTTCTTTTCAGTTTTGTGCTTGCTTTGATGGCTTTCTCTCTTTGGCTTAGAATTCTACTCCTTACATTAACTTCCGCTCCCTTGTTTTTGGCTTGTTTCGGTGGCAATTCAGAAATATCAAGTGTGAGGATTGAAACACAATAGGTTTCCATTACCACTGTTTACACTTTAGATGGTGCATCAGCTGATCTTTTAACAATTTTACCTTTTCTTCGACACAAAGGCGGTAAATTGATGTTTGTCCAATACTTCCTTATCTTGAAACTGATATGTGGAAATCGGACCCGAAGGTTGTAGCAATACGTAGC